>BSBK01013455.1:0-47535 GCA_027943335.1 Chamaecyparis obtusa | reverse complement strand
TAATATATATAGTATATATATATATATATATATAATATATATATATATATATATATATATATATATATATATATATATATATATATATAATATATATATATATATATATATATATATATGTATATATAGTACATATACATATACATACATAGATATGTGTATATATATATATATATATATACATATCTATGTATGTATATGTATATATATATATACATATCTATGTATGTATTTATATATATATATATATATATACATACATATCATATATATACATACATATCTATATATATATATATATATATATATATATATATATATATATATATATATATATATATATACATACATATACATACATACATATATGTATATATGTATATATATATAGATATATACATACATATACATACATACATATATGTATATATGTATACATATATAGATATATATATATATAGATATATACATATAAGTATATATATATACATATACAATATATATATATACATATATATACATATATGTATACATACATACATACATACATACATACATACATACATACATACATATATATATATATATATATATATATATATATATATATATATACACACATATCCTCATTACCCTCTCTTACCCCCTCTCTCTCTCTCTCCCACCTTCCTACCCTCTCTCTCTCTCTCTCTGGAGAGAGAGAGAGAGATTTAAAAAGTACATATAAAGTTGTGTATTGAAATATTTCTTATTCTCATCCTCATGTTAATGTTTTAAGAGTTTGCATTAGTAATTTACAAATCCGAATTACTAATAAGATTTTTTCAATGAAATTTCCATCATTCACATAGTTATTAAGAGTATTTTGTGATTATAAAGTTTTCATTAATTAATATGAAGGCTCATCATCTATGAATCTAGTTGACGAATGAAAAGGGGCCTTTCAAAATTATCACGTCTTAATAAAAAAATAAGAACTTTATTAAGATTAAAATGCATTGTTGTTTAAACATTAAAATTCAGGTTTCAACTACAAGCTCACTATTAGTGTAGGTCAAATAATCTAACTTTGTATAGCTTCTTGGGTGCATACATTCTAATATGCACATCAATTTTTTAAACAATATTTTGATTAATCTTCCCTCATCAATCTCATAGATACATCCAAACCTTTACCTCCTTTATTTAACCTAAAGGCCTTTGTCAATATCATCATACCCCTATGAATCATACTGAGTGATGTATGTATCTTATAAATTGCTCTCAAACCACATTGACTATAATATCATACACATGGATGCAGGTGTCAATAGAAAATGGAAAAAAAAATGTAGCTCATTCTAATCAAAACTTTTAGATATTTACTAATACTTCACCTTTCCATTCCAAAATATTTTTTAGCTTGTTCTAATTACATAAACATGGAGTATCAAACCAGCCATGTAAAAAATATAGTGTATGTGATAGAACCTTATCCAAAACAAGAGAAATATAAACATAAGCATGAACCTGACTTCACCTTTGCCCAAAGTGATAACTTGATGTATGAACCTAATGAACCACTACATATTATTGCTAGAATTAATGACAAATAAACATAGGATTCTCTTATTAATCTAGTGTATATAGTTAATATGGTTAAAGAAGAATTTATTTACACCCAACCTTAAAAAAAATGTGAATATGCCTATTTAACACTCTCTGGTTGGTAGCTAGTTTTTTATGAATGGGTTTGGTTTTAGGTAGTTTGAAAGATGCTCATCTTTGGTTTTTTGTTGGTGGGTTTTGTTTTGGTGGTTGTTGATTTCTTCCTTTCCTAGTCAGAGGAGTGTGCGCTTGATTGTGTTCCTCTACGTGTTGGAGGTTTTTTTCTTAGGAAATGATTATGGCAAGTAAGACAATGCTTTTCGGTGCTACTAGGACTTCTAATGATGGAATTTCAAAGGATCCTGAGGATGATAGAGAAGAGGATATAGAAGAGAATGTTCTCTAGTCCTTCTAGGTGGTTTCTCCTATTGATGGAGAGGAGCTTCTTTGGTGTTGATGCTCTATCTTTAATGAAGGAAGCTATTATTTTTAAGGAGGGTAGCCCTATTGATGAGGACCTAGGAGCTGATGAGGGTTTGGCTATGGTAGATCCAATAATTGGGTCTTCTTTACTTGAGAGGGTTTTTTGAAGATTGGAGGCTCTATGGGAGTCTTATTGGAATAATGAAGCTCTTGATTTCTTGGAAGAAGATATTTCTTCCCCTTCATCTTTCTCAGAGCTTTTCCCCTTTTGATGGGTTTGAGGTCTCTGATAAGGATGATGAGATCCTAATGTACATGTATTATTGCAAGCTTTTTTGACAAGTAAGAGGGCTATGAGTTATTATTTGGAAACTTCTATTGGTTGTAAGCTTTTAGATTTGAATACAAGGTTTCTCTCACCTTCTTTGGAAGACACTTCATAAAGATTGAATTTTACTTTTTTTGGGTTAGGTATTTTCCCTCATCTTTTTCTTTGGATGTCAATGGGTCTCAATCTATGGTTGTGGAGTATGAGATATTTTATTGTCCTCCTTTCCCCAATTTTTTCTAAGTCTTGTCTAAAGACTAGTGAGGGGGTTGTTGTCTCCTTTCAAATTTCATTAACATATGCAAACTAAATTTTAAATTGGACATTTAAATCTCGATTGACTATAGAAGGCCATGGAACAACTATTGTTATTAAAACATGGAATGGCATTTAATTCTTCATGCGATCCATTCCTAGGTTGCAATGATGAATTGTGTGCTAGTGTTGTGGTTTCATCTATTTCTGGTTCTCTTTGCTAGTAATCCCCCACCAATTACAGCCTAACCTAGCCTCGATGAACAAACTCTTATTGCAATAAAGAATTCAATCACCTTGGATCCTTAGAATGTGTTTGACACTTGGATCCTTACAAATCACTTATGTAATTGGATAGGAGTTAATTCCAATGTTTGATATTTCCAAATTCATCCTTCTTCGACTGTTTGATATTCAATTTAATATTTCTTAGTTTTTTTAGCCACCGTGAATATGGTTGAACCCTTAACATATATGTTCCATCAGTCTTTTATTTTATTTTTCAGATTGTGATGGGTAGTCCACATCTTCTCAAATTTGAAGGGGAAAATTCTTTTCATAGAAATTAGGTCCAGAGAAAGAGATATGGTAGAGTGATCTGAGCCAATCCTCAACAAAGTAGATAAGTTACAATTGTAAAAATTCAGCCCAGTCAACAATGATCAGAGCAGGGTCTAGCTAGACTTGAATACACTCCCTCCCAATTCTCCTATTGGACCAGGTGAAGCTAGCACCATGGAGGTCCACATCTAAGAGGGCTTGGTCATTGATGAAGTCCTCTAGATCTTGCTTGCTTTCCAAATCAAGGGAAATACCTCCCTATTTTTCCCCTTCTTTGAGGGGGGTATTAAAATCCCCCACGATTATCCCCTTAGAAAGATTACAATGAGAAATAATGATTTGTATTTTTTCCTAATAAGATCTTCTGCCTTTTTTGGAATTAGGAGCATAAATATTCAAAATTGTAAGAATTTGCCTAAGGTAAAGAATAGAAACCAAGATCTAGAAGCTCAGAGATAGCACAAACAAGAGAGACAAGACAATATGATCAAATGAAGAATTCAATAATGATCAAATGATGGATAATTGATTGATTGATTGAATTACAAAGTAGGAGTGCCTAAATATATAGGAAATGCATGATTTTTAGAAGTTATGCAAGTGATAAGATCACAACTAGACATGGTGGAATCACATGTCCACCAAAGGTGGATCATCCTCCATTGTACATGAAAGTATGTGCAACATGTGCAACAATGAGAGGATGATAATGTGATAAGATCACTAAAGGTGGATCTCACACACAAAGAGGTATGAGAAGACAAGTATGACCACCTAAAGTGGAGATTCTCCTAACCATGTGCTAAAAAGAAATGCAAACTCCTAGGTGTCACAATGACAACTAATATGCAAATGCATTATCCTAAGTAAACTTAAGTAAAGTGTAATTAGTAAATACTTAATTACACCAACACCCCCCCTTAAGTGCAACTTAGGGGAACGCACTTAAACTCACAATTCAAGATGGGTCCTGGCTACTAGGCCATGTTGGGTACCCATGTACAAAATACATGAAATGCAAAACTTTCATAAAGTGGAGAAAGAGGGAAAACCTCATGGGAAAAAACCTTCCTCCAAAAAAAGAGAAGAAAACAAGATGCATGGATGGATGGAGTGCTCAAGACCCCCCTAGAGCTACATACATCATGCATATACAAATAATTATCCCCCCATAAGAAGGATAGTTGGAGACATGATATCCCCCCCATAATGAAAAATCTCCTACAAAAATGGGTGAGTGCTTGAAGACAAAGTATATTGCAATGACTACAAACAACATTTTCTCCCCTTGGGAAGAAGATATACCAAGTACAAATGTAGGTGTGGGTTCCCATTCTGGATACGAACTAGGAAGTGGAATCCAAATGAAGTATGATGATGATGCCCATGAACTAATCCATATCCAAATGAAAGAAGGAAGAAGGTCTCCAAATATGCATCTTTGAAGACTGAATAGGCCTCTCGAATCTCAAAGAATCTATCACATCATGTGACAAACCAAGTGAAGAAGAAGAATCAAGAATGTCAATCTCCAAAGAATGTGAATAAGTATCTCCAACTGTGATGAAACTGTCATCAAAGAGAAGAGAAACCCCCTCAAGTATGTCTCCCAAATCTAAAATATGAGACTCCACAAATAATGAACCAATATCTAGCAAGTAAGAATCCCAATCAGGAAGACAAATAGATATCTCTTGCAATGAACCACTAGAATCACCAACAAGAGATGATTGTGTGATCTCAACTAGAGAAGTAGGAGCTACAAGAGGAGCCACTGGATCATCCTCACTCTCAATTGCTGCAAATTCTTCAATTGCATCTAAAGTATAATCATCATAGGGAATATTATCTGCATCATCAAGAGGAATGAGGCAATCTGAAGCAAGATCATCTGGGAATGGAGGAACATGTGGATCACCAAAAATCTCCCAAATGATTGTCCAAATTATGTGTGGACATTAAACACCTCTAAATCAGGGGTAGATGTCATATAAGAGACACAAACTAATGCCACTAATAATCAAATTTATAATATGAGCATTCTTTTCTCCCCAAACATATTGTTTCCCCTGTGACTTTGGCTTAGGAATGAGTCCATAAAGATGAGGCAAGAGATTAAGCCATCTACAATGTGTGATGATTCCTTTTGCCCATGACTCATAATTATCCTTAGTCAAAAGTACTACTGCAGGATGTGTTTCATAACCCATGATTACATTAATGATACACTTCTCTCATTACAAATTGAGATCAATAAATTATTACACTCCAAAATTAGGCTCTAATAGACTTAGATCATTATGGAAAAGGCCAAGCTAAGGCTTATGCATTACAAATGAAAAAACCAAGCCAATTTTTTTAAAGTACAATTTATGGTCATAGTCACTAAAATTTGATTCTAGATCTGGAAAATACAGAAAAAATTATGCACTTTCAAAAAAAATTGCACCTAAAAAGGAGTTCATATGAGCTCAAACGAGGCCTTGGAAGTTGCAAAAACTGAGATTTGTGATTTTTAGAAAACTTCAGGAATAGAGATCAAAAACCACCTGAAGCATTGTGTAGATCATGAAATTCTACCCCAAAACAAAAAAAAATTACTCGAAAAATGGAGTCCAGATGACAGAGATATCGCTGTTTGAAAATCGCCTTTGAAATTATTTTTTCTGAATCGCCACTGCCGCACTTCCAATATTCAAATAGCTCTAGATTTGGCCTTGGGTGTCTAATTTGGATTAAATAAAATTTGATTTAGGGGTTTTTGGACCTCCTTAATATGATGCCAACCTCTGATTTGCACTAGCAAGCACCAATATTGACCTGCAATAGAAAGCCACAAAATTCAAAACCCCCAAATTTTCTCCAAATAGACTATGCAATGGTGATGTCCAAATACCTTTATTCTACACCCACAATTGAATCAAGCCAAGATTGCACTTCTTGAGAAATGGTCTTCACACCTTGAGAGCTCCGATACCACATAAGAATTTGCCTAAGGCAAAGAATAGAAACCAAGATCTAGAAGCTCAAGAGATAGCACAAACAAGAGAGACAAGACAATATGATCAAATGAAGAATTCAATAATGATCAAATGATGGATAATTGATTGATTGATTGAATTACAAAGTAGGAGTGCCTAAATATATAGGCAATGCATGATATCAGAAGATATGCAAGTGATAAGATCACATCTAGACATGGTGGAATCACATGTCCACCAAAGGTGGATCATCCTCCATTGTACATGAAAGTATGTGCAACATGTGTAACAATGAGAGGATAATAATGTGATAAGATCACTAAAGGTGGATCTCACACACAAAGAGGTATGAGAAGACAAGTATGACCACCTAAAGTGAAGATTCTCCTAACCATGTGCTAAAAAGAAATGCAAACTCCTAGGTGTCACAATGACAACTAATATGCAAATGCATTATCCTAAGTAAACTTAAGTAAAGTGTAATTAGTAAATACTTAATTACACCAACAAAAAATATACCATCTTTCATTATCCTTTAACCTAGTAAAATTCATGAGAAGCATATTACCTTCTCCGTGGATGACTTCAGCCTTAAGTTGAAAGGAATTCCACATAGTCATCAATCATCCGGAGGCTCCTTTAGAACTAGAAACACTTATTTACATGGATTTACTAGATCTAATACCCTCAAGCTTATCCTTCTTCATCTTGGTTTCTTGGATTAACATAATATCTGGTCTACGATCTCTAATTATATTCCATATAACATCTTGCCTATGTGAACTATTTAGCCCAGGATTATTCCAAGAGATGATTTTCATTTCTTTTTAGAAGTACAGGATTTATGGATGGTCTTCTAGGTTCCATCTACTATATTCTTCCTAGCTTCTTCTTGCCGAATCTGGCTAGTTTTCTTTCTCCATGGAGTTTTCAATTTGGCCCCTACATCAACTTTATTTCTACTTCTGGTTGTTGCTAGAGAGACCAAAGAAGGATCCCTACTGTTGGATATCTTCTTCTTCTGGACCTTAGTCCACTCTCCCTCCTCCCCCTTGTTTATATTTCGTAAAGAGCTCATCCATTTTTGTGAACTACCCCGGGGAAGCTGATTTTAGCAGTTCTTCCATCTTGAATACCTGTCCAGAAGGCACAATCTGAGATATTATTAGGGTTGGATTCCTATAAGGAGACACCTCTCTACATCTACTGCATAGGACTATAATAACCTTCCTCTAATCAAGGTTCAAGGGAATCCGGGGAGAAAGGAGAGCAGGGCCATCCCTGGACAAGAATCCCCTCCTTCAACCAATCTCATTTCTTCCCTAGTACTGACCTCTCTCGAGACATCTTATAGGATATTAACTTCTAGAATTTCATCAATCCCATCTAGGGGAAGAAACTCCCTCCCTATCCACTAAACATTCCTTCTAAGGTCCGATGACCTCCCTAGAGTCTTTATTGTTATTTTCTGCAATACCCTCCTAGTTTATAATTATTTCTGGGCTCACCTCTACTGAATCCTTTTTCTTCCAAACTCTTTGGACGTTAGCCTCGAAACCCCCTTGGTGCTTCATGTTTTTTCTCCCTTGATGGACTTTTCGGTTCCCGATCTTTGGTGTTTCCCACTTTACATAGGACACTTCAAGCTTTTGTTTCTTTCTCCAACACCAGAAACACAAGACACGATTTGGCAGTGTCCTACTTTCTTGCAATGGAAATAGGCAAAGGGCATGCTTTAGAAATCTAGTTTTTGCACTCTTTTACCCAATTTAGAGTGAATCTCTATGGTCTTTGACTTATCTTTACCCTCTTCCACCCCTATACAAATCCTGGGGTAAGTGAGGCGCCTCCTTTCCACTGTCATAGGGTCTAACGATAGTTGGACACTAAAAGATTTAGCTATACCATCAAAGACATCTGCATACTAGTATCCCAAGGGGAGTTTTGGTAATCTTACCCACATAGGGGCTTGAACAAAGAAAGAATCATTTAGATTCAGATTGGGAGACCATTTTTGCAACGCCAAAGAAGATTTCCCTATGGTCCATGTTCTAGCACATAAGAATTTGGCTAGATCCTCCTGGCAGGAAAACTCAAAAGACAGAAAGCCTTTCACCATAGACTATTTATTTTTATGTTTATCATCACAAATTAACATTGAATATAAAATAAAATATATCTTTAAATAGTTATGAATTAATCTAAACTAAGTATTATTTTTATATAATATATTTACATAAAATATAGTGAAAAAAAATTAATAAAAGATTTCTAGTCATGGGTCACCCATTTCAAATAGTTTTATAAATGATAATTTAAATGAATATTGAACATAGAAGAAAAATAGATATTTAAATATAAAGATTTAAATTAATCTAAATTCTTAAAAGAAATAATTGATTAAAATATTTTTTATTTCATTTAAACTTTATTGATCAAACATTATTCTTAAAGAAATATCTTTATACCAGACATCTTTTAAGACTCATAGCGAGCACAACAAACGAACTATTTAAAGACAACTTTTACATCTCTAATATTATCTTTTAACAACATCCGTCCAAAGTTCCATTCAAAATTCGACAGCAATGTGGGCGTTGACAACACTGTATACAATCAATTTCACTGCTGACATTGCTTGCGCTCGATCGACTGACGTTTGGTGTTTGTTACTCCAATCAAACAGATAGGAGGACTATTAATTACTAATTATCAAGAGACCTCCTCATTTGAATATTAATCAGTACCCCATAAACTTAGAATAAAGCTTAAACGTGGGCTTGGGATAGCGAAAATTAATGCATCGAAATAATTACCTTTGGTATTGTCCCTATAGCATTGTCCTTCAGCGGTTGAAACCAAGAATAAAAACAGCACGCATACAACCAGAGCTTGAGTCCTCATTCCCACAGATAAGTGGAGCTGAAGTTTTCCTAATAGGATGAGAGCCGGTGATTGTTTGAGGTGGGAAGATGTCGGTATAAATAAGAATTTATGGACTCATACTAGCAAATAACATGGTCTTTCATTGGCCGCCCCTGAGCAACATGATGTCAAATAATATTTAATCAAATAAGTTGAATGGTTAGCAATGGATTCATACTGAAAATAACATGTTCTTTCTTTGTTCATCCCTAAACAGCATGATGTTAAATACAAGATGCATGATACCTAGGAAAATGATTGAATTGAATGGTTAGAGATTTAAATGGATGGATGATAAGATTTGGTATCTATTTTCTTTCAAACGATTGTACAGGAGAACAGTTATTAAAAGACTCTTTCTCGGAGTCAAGTCGAGTTCATATTAGGTAAAAGGGTAGAGTTGATTAATATTTTATCCGAAATGTATTTCACTGGATACTTTTGAGATAGTAAGGGCATTTCCTCTACTTTTTAAAATTTTCTTTTAATAACAGCTAGTAAAGGACTCTTCTCTGGTTATTTCTAATATACGGCTCACTAATAACCAGAACATGATTCAAGCTAATCAAAGATTTATGTTATGTTATATACCATTTTCCACAAAGACTGGACGGCAAAAAAACATATGACTTTAAAATTTGGTGTGGTGTATATTGCTTGAAGGTGGACTTGACCGACCGATCTTTAGAAGACCAAGAAGATCTTCATTTTTTGTCCATGTTAGCGTCTGCATCACAAAGAAATTTTCAAATTTCCATACACGCAGTCCTACTCTTTCCATTGGTCTCCAGAGAAAAAGTAATATTAGAATGCGATAAAATAGGAGTCTATGGTATATCATTGTAGCTGTGGATGCACCGCACTGAGAAGGAATCTTTGAATGTATGGATACAACGTGTCCAGAGGTTCGCTTGTACAATTCTTGGAAATTAGCGAGTGCAATCACCAAAACATTCAAGCTCGTCAAAGACTTGTGCGATGTTATATCCCATATTCCACAAAGACTAGACGGCAAATTCAAATATCTCTTTCTGATATCCTATTCAAATTTGCCACATTATACTTTATAAAAGAAGATGAACCCCACACAACAAATTCAAGGCATTTTAGTCTTGGACACTTATATCAATGCTATCAACCTAGAAACAAATATGAATACAGTTGAAACTTGGACTTTTCTGTATTACGAGATTCCAAGAACAGGTACTTCTGTTTATATAGATCTAACAAGCTCACTCCGAAATTAGGTTTAAAGTAAGCTTTTGATTATGTATATAGTTGTGTTTAATAGATTGTAAATGGGTTTCACAATGACCATAGGGTTTTCTTTTTTTAAAGTTGACTGTATGTTTCATGCAACCAATAAATTGTGTGTATTGAATTAAAATTATGTGCTTTGTATGTTTAACAGATGAGATTAAGTGTTCTTTAATTTTGATTTTAAAAAATGTGTAAACGTATTATGAAAATATTACTTTTATTTTTTATTTTGTATCTATTTATTCATATATTTTAAGGAGTTCAATCTTATTTTTTAGATGATTCATGGACTGTGTAAAACTATTGTTGATCTATCTATAGCATTAGAGAGACTTAAAGTTGAATGACGAAGGTCACTATTGTATTGGAAAATGGTTGTTGGGTTTATTGAATGATGAAAATTATTAGTGTACAATATTTATTTATTCTAAAATAGTTCTTCAAATGAAAAATATTATAAATTATCTTTTGTTTCTATCTATTTTTGTTATTATTTAAAATCATATATTTTCTTAATGTTTGATAGGCCTTTTGAGTTTTTCTATATTGTATATGTGATACAAGACATTGCTTTAAAATTCATTTAAAGGATAACCATCTGCTTTTCTTTGAAAAAAATGAAAAAAATAAATTTGAAGATGGAAGATATGCTCAAGTTGATTAACATTAATATCACTATATCATTAACAAAACCACCTAGTATTAAGGATGGTTGATGAGTATTTACCTCAAGTTGATTAACATTAATATCACTATATCATTAACAAAACTACCTTGTATTAAGGATGGTTGATGACTATTTACATGATCATTTTTAGGCTTATTGAATAAATCGATATAAGATATAATAAAGGAGTTATGGGATAAACTAGGTACTTTTTAACAAAAAAATCTTTTGAAACTTTTTCTTTGTTTCTAGAATAACACTAAATTCACATAGAATGAATCATAGTTTAACCTTGTTCTTTGTTCCCAAATAAGAAAATTCAGATCTTAGTCCATGCGCTAGGATCTCATCTCTGCCAACATAAATCATTTTGAGGAACCCAATACTTCTTATGCTTGCATAATTTCTTATTTGGATTTTTTAGATCTATGTTATTTGCATTTTTTTTTTAAAATTTAGATGCAATTATTTCTTAAGTTTATTGTTTATGTGTCTTTATTAGTTTATAAATCACAATATTTCTATTTCATATTGCTTAATTAATTGGTTGAGTGAGTACAATATTTCTAACTCACATAGTTTAATCAATTGGTTGATTGGTTAAATCTTGGCTATCATTGCATAACACTTAACTAATTGGTTGATTGATGCCATAATTACTATTTTAATTTATATTTTCAATAAATTTTGTGAGATAAATAAAAGCCTTCATTTCTTTCAAGAAACAAGTGTGTATTTGTGGAGTTTATATTTCTGTATGGGTTTTATAAGTTGTTGTTCTGCATTTAAGATTCTAATTAGAAGAAGTTACTAAATCATGGCTTTCCACATTTTTAACTAGTAATGGTGTTGAGACCAAGTTACATGTTAACTTTTTCTAGCCATCAAACTTAAGAGAGTAAGCTACCTTCAATCTATCACATATCATGCCCAATATAAAAAGGAAACATTCCACCCATGCTTCTCAATAATGAGGATAAACCTGTAATTCAATTGTCTAACAAATAATTGAAGAAGATTGACAAGGAACTGAAAGACCCTCAATAATTTATGAGTATTGAACACTTGGGTAGAGAAGAAGTACCATTGATTGGACGTATAAGGAGATTAATACAAGGTAGTTTTTATGGTGCGGATGTTACAATATATATATATATATATATATATATATATATATATATATATATATATATATATATATATATATATATATATATATATATATATATATATATATATATATATATATATATATATATATATATATATATATATATATATATATATATATATATATATATATATATATATATATATATATATATATATATATATATATATAGAGAGAGAGAGAGAGAGAGAGAGAGAGAGAGAGAGAGAGAGAGAGAGATTTAAAAAGTACATATAAAGTGGTGTTTTCAAAAATTTCTTATTCTCATCCTCATGTTAATGTTGAAAGAGTTTGCATTAGTAATTTACAAATCCAAATTACAAATAAGATTTTTTCAATGAAATTTCCATCATTCACATAGTTATGGAGAGTATTTTGTGATTATCAAGTTTTCATTAATTAATATGAAGGCTCATCATCTATGAATCTAGTTAATGAATGAAAAGGTGCCTTTCAAAATTATCACGTCTTTATGAAAAAATAAGAACTTTATTAAGATTAAAATGCATTGTTTTTAAAACATTAAAACTCAAGTTTCAACTACAAGCCCACTTTTAGTGTAGGTCAAATAATCACAACTTTGTATAGCTTCTTGGGTGCATACATTTTATTATGCATCAATTTTTAAACAATAATTTGATTAATCTTTCCTCATCCATCTCATAGATACATCCAAACCTTTACCTCCTTTATTTAACCTAAAGGCCTTTGTCAATATCTTCATACCCCTAGGAATCCTATAGAGTGATGTATGTATCTTACACATTAACTCTCAAACCACATTGACTCTAATATCATACACATGGATGGTGTGAATAGAAAATGGGAAAAAAATTGTAGCTCATTCTAATCAAAACATGTGGATATTTACTAATACTTTGCCTTTCCATTCCAAAACTATTCTTTAACTTGTTCTAATTACATAAACATGGAGTATCAAACCAGCCATGTAGAAAATATAGTGTATGTGATAGAACCTTATCCAAAACAAGAGAAATATAAACATAAGCATGAACCTGACTTCACCTTTGCCCAAAGTGATAACTTGGTGTATGCACCTGATGAACCACTACACATTATTGCTAGAATTAATGACAAATCAGCATAGGATTCTCTTATTAATCTAGTGTATATAGTTATTATTGTTAAAGAAGAATTTATTTACACCCGGCCTTAAAAAAAATGTGAATATGCCTATTTAACACTCTTTGGTTGGTAGCTGGTTTTATGCATGGGTTTTGTTTTAGGTAGTTTACAAGATGCTCATCTTTGGTTTTTTGTGGGTGGGTTTTGTTTGGTGGTTGTTGATTTCTTCCTTTCCTAGTCAAAGGAGTGTGCACATGATTGTGTTCCTTTCCATGTTGGGGGTATTTTTTCTCACGAAATAATTATGGCAAGTAAGAAAATGCTTTTAGGTGCTACTAGGACTTCTAATGATGGAATTTCAAAGGACGCTAAGGATGATAAAGAATAGGATATAGAAGAGAATGTTCTCTAGGCCTTCTAGGGGGTTTCTCCTATTAATAAAGAGGAGGTTCTTGGTGTTGATGCTTTATCTTTCATGAAGGAAGCTATTATTTTTAAGGAGAGTAGCCCTGTTGATGAGGACCTAGGAGTTGATGAGGGTTTGGCTATGGTAGATCCAACAATTGGCTTTTCTTTACTTGAGAAGGTTTTGGAAGATTGGAGGCTCTATGGGAGTCATCTTGGAATAATGAAGCTCTTGATTTCTTGGAAGAAGATATTTCTTCCCTTTCATCTTCTCAAAGCTTTTCCCCTTTTGATGGTGTTGAGGTCTTTGATGAGGATGATGAGATCCTAATGGACATATTATTGCAAGCTTGTTTGAGAAGTAAGAGGGCTATGAGTTATTATTTGGAAGCTTCTATTGGTTGTAAGCTTTTGGGTTTGAGTACAAGGTTTCTCTCACCTTCTTTGGAAGACACTTCATAAAGATTGAATCTTAGTTTTTTGGTTAGGTATTTTCCCTCCTCTTTTTCTTTGGATGTCAATGGGTCTCAATCTATGGTTGTGGAGTATGAGGTAGTTTATTGTCCTCCTTTCCCCCAATTTTTTCTTAGTCTTGTCTAAAGACTAGTGAGGGGATGGTTGTCTCCTCTCCTGGAATAGATGACTTGAATAAATTGCTAGTCATGTAGATCATTTTCCTTCTCCTCTTTCTTTGGAGGAAGTCTTTATACTTTAACTTGGTGGGATGGTGACAAGTTTGACTCCTCCCATTTATATTGTTCCTTTCACTCAGTGCTCGAAGGAACTCTATGCTATGGTGTTTAATGCGGATGATAAGGATGCATTGTTATAGAAGTTTCCTTTGGGACAATCTTTTTACTCTAGTATCAAAGAGACTTATGTGCTAGTGTAGGAAGATCAGTTTGCACTAATTGTTCTCTATTCTCTTCTTGACGAGTCAAAGGCTTGGTTGAGGAAATCTCTTGTCAGGATATTTTGTGGTAATCACTCCAATATCCACATTTTGCATAGATGGAATCTTTGGTCATAGAAGCTTAGTGGACAGGTTTAGGTAACTATGATGTTAAATTGTTTATTTATCATTTTATTTTCTTTGAGGATTATTTTAGAATTCTTCATGATAGTCATTTATTTTTGGGCATGAATGGTCTTTGTATTCAAACTTGGTGTCCTAGTTTCAACTCTCAAAAGGAAAATCTCAAGTTTCCTCTCTCGGTTTGTTTGATAGAGTTACCATTGTAATCTTGGAATAATTTTTTGTAGGATTACTGCCAACTCTTTTGGACAATAATATTCTATAGATAAGGTCTCCAAACTAATGAACTGGTTTCTAATTTCTATATTTTGTGTTAATGTGGAGAAAGATTATGTTCTATCCAAAGGGTTTAGGTTAGTTGGTTGAAGCAATGAGTTCTCATTGTGGAGACCCTAGTTCAAATCCCAAGAGGGACATCTTTGTGGAATTATAAGTTGTCACTATTAGTCTTCCAATTGTTGTTTCTATGGAGTCTTCTTCTCCCTATATTAAGGAGGTTCAAAAAGTTGATATAAAAATAAAACCTGCTATGGATAGGTCCACAAAGGAGTTGGAGGAAGGTCCTACCAATGATTTTGTAATGTTTCTTGATCACAAGAAATTTAGACTTGGAGAGGACCCTAGTTCAGAGGTTAAGCAAAGCTCCTTGGAAAAAAAAATCACACTAAGTCGATTTTTGGTTGGTCTCCTTGTCTTTTGGTGGAGCTCTTTTTCTTTCATTTTGCCTTTTCTTTTTTTGTGTAGTTGTTGTTTTATTGTTGTTGTTTATTGTTTACTAGGTTGAAAACTTCACCATTTTGTAAAATCGATCAAAACCCTTCAAAAATCACTACTTTCCTGGTAAAAAGCACACTCCCATTTTTCCCTCTTGAATGTTGTACTCTCTCATTGACTTGGACAATGTGAAGGTGAGGTTTGAGTTGAACACCTACAAATCTTGAGGTTCTCATGTACTCTTGGATATGAAAGCAGTTATTTGATATCTCCTTTAGAAATCAACTCAAAACAAGCCCACTTACGAAAAACATTATCTGATATCTCCTTTAGAATTCAACTCAAAGCAAGTCTGTTAGAAGGAGAGAAATAAAGCCAAAAATTTATAATACAATACAAACTAGCAGTTGCATGTTTTTGTACGTGCAACGATGAGCTGATAGGAGTGATTTATTTTGTACAATGAGGAAAATTGCAAACAAATGCTAATTGATTTTGAAATAAATGATTTCCTAGAACTTTAATAAGTTGATAGTAGTTGTTAGAGACATTTTTAATAAAGTTTCCTAGTCAATGATATTGTTTTAAATAAACTATTAGAAAATAAAATGTTAGAAAAGTGTAGTGTTATGAAAAGCAATTTTGAACTTGCTTTAGCGAAAACAAAAGTTCTAGCATCATAAATATTGAGGAACATCAACATTTACAACTTTTGGTGCAAAGAAGACAACAAGTTTTTACAGGCATTGGAGATTGACTAGGAAAGCTTTGAACAAGGAATAAGGATCCAATTAATTGAACCATAAAATAACATAAAATCATGTCGTAAATGGAACAAAAATAAAATTTCTTTGAAAGAGTGGTGGCAATCTTCCATAATTAATGTAGGTATTTATTACAAAGATGGGAAAAAACTGGTATAGGCTTAAGGAAACATAAAGTAGAAAATACAATTATAAATTTTGTGATCAAGGTGTTCCTAAAACTGTAAAAATCCAACATACGCTGTAGTTTTGAGTGAGAGGTAGGGCACAAGATCTGCCAAAACACTTGAACCCAATAATGGAAGTGGTTTACTTTGATCTGTAAAAGAACATTACAAACATATTAAATTAGATGAAGATGTTAGGCATGCAATCTTACATTTATTTTTTATTGTATTTGATCATGCATGTTACATTTTTTCATATTATTTTTGTAGAAATAGATATAAATATGAAAAAATAAAAATATTAAGTAAAAATATTTTTCTTAAACAATTCAACATTTAAAAAAGAAGATTTTGAAAGGATAGACTTGCTAAATTACTTCTAGGCAGATTTATTAGTACATGTGCACACTCATAATAGAAGAAAAGCTCTTGAAAATATTTTGCAACATAGAATCCTTTGAAATAGTAGAGCAAAGTTTGTGTGGTTACCTTTGTGTCATTATTTTGGCATGGTGAGGGCATTAAACTTTGTTGAAGGGGTGATAGTAGTTGCAAACATGCTTCTTCTTTCTTCGTAGCAGTTGTATAAGGGTTATTTTCTATTTTGCAACTTCTCTTTCAAAGAATAAAACAATATGACAATTCCTACAATGACGTCTCCAATATAAAATTACAGCCCCAATACAAAGGTTAGCATTTTTTTCTCCCAATATGCAACAAAAGAAAGAGGTTTGAAATGCTAATAAAATCTACAGTATACAACGCCATAGAGTAGACTAAAAGGTAATACCCAATCTCCAAATAAAGAGCACCAATAAACAGCTAGAAACTTGGTTTAATTTCCTCATTAAAACAATAAAATCATAACCCCAAATCAGAATTAAATCCCTCTGATAATACAGATCAAAATCAACACCAAATATCCAAGATGGACAAGAAAGCTAAGAGAAAATATGAATCCCTCTGCAAATATAAAGACAAAGCTATAACCAGCACTATGCAGTGCCCATAAGCAAGGGAAATCTCATATCTAGAATATGCAGCCTGTCAACCACAAAGAATAAGACATAAAACATATAGGTAGAAACTTATTAAACATGGATGATTGAAACTAAATTGTCAAAAGAGAAGCACAATTACAAAGAATGAAATAAAACCAGATACGTTCTTGGAAACATTTTAATCATGGAAACTTAAAATTTGTACCTTTAATTTGCAAAAATCCAGAAAGTCTCAATCAGGAAAGATACAATGAAAAGATTTTATTCATGGAAACTTAAAATCTGTTCCTTTAATTTGCAAAAATCTAGAAAGCCTCAATCAAGAAAGATACCATAAGGGCAACAAAAAATAGAACGGAAAAAAAGAGTTAAAATTAACAGATAAGAGATAGCAAGGCTGAAGAAAGAGGGAAAAACAGGGAGATAAGAGTCATAACAGCCGAACACAGGTATTGGCTAAATCCTAAACTAAAACGTAAAATGTATAAGGGAAGCTTGAAAAAGTTTGGAAAAAAAACTTAGTGTCCCTCTTGGTAAGATTTACATTTTAGTTTAGGATTTAGACATTTCCGCCGAACACATCTATCAGATACACGGGCCCAAAACAACCAAACACATATGTCAACGGAAAAATTATTAAGGGAAGGGCTGACAATTTTCTGACTAAAAAAGTTCTTTTTCCGGGAGCAAAGCTCCCACACAAAGCCTATCGACTTAAATCAGGAAAATGTTGAGATCATTACTATTACTCAAAATTGGGAGCCAAACTTTTTGACAAACCGTTGGAACTCAAACGAATAGACATGACCGTTTGTCATATGCAGTCTAATTAACATCATCATTCTAATGTCATTAACATATGCAAACAAAATTTTAAATTGGACATTTAAATCTCGATTGACTACAGAAGAACAGGGAACAGCTGCTGTTATTAAAACATGGAATGGCATTTAATTCTTCATGCTATCCATTCCTAGGTTGCAATGATGAATTGTGTGCTAGTGTTGTGGTTTCAACTGTTTCTGGTTCTCTTCTCTAGTAATCCCCCGCCAATTGCAGCCCAACCCAGCCCTGATGAACAAACTCTTATTGCAATAAAGAATTCAATCACCTTGGATCCTCTGAAGGTGTTTGACACTTGGATCCCTACGAATCACTTCTGCAATTGGACAGGAGTTAATTGTGATGCAACTGCCCAGAGAGTAATGTCCCTTATTCTTGAGAACTTCCAGTTACAGGGCTCTGTTTCCCCTTCAATTGGAAATCTCTCTTTCCTAAAAGAACTCTCTCTCTATAACAACAGCCTCAGTGGTGACATTCCACAGGACTTAGGTAGACTACAGAACCTGAAACAACTCGATCTATCTCACAATGACCTTTACGGCCCAATTCCATTGAATCTCACTGCTTGCAAGAATTTAATAGATTTGTTTGTATCGTATAATCATTTGACAGGAAGTATCCCACCACAGCTAAGTTGCCTCACAAAACTCCAATTTCTTAGGTTGGAATCCAACAACCTCACGGGTACCATTCCTTTATCTTTAGCCAATCTTTCTTCTGTATATTTTCTGTTTCTGGAAACTAACAATCTTCGAGGACAAATTCCTCCCGAATTAGGACAGCTAAGTAGATTGCAATCGCTCTTTTTATATGAAAATCATTTAACAGGCCCTGTTCCATCTTCTCTGTCAAACATATCTGTGCTCAGTAAGTTAGATCTTGACAGCAACACCTTAAGTGGTGAGATCCCACAAGAGTTAGGGAATTTAGCTCAGTTGCAAACGCTCTATTTATGGGGCAATAATCTCCATGGCGCTATTCCAACTTCACTTGCCAATTGTTCCCAAATAGTTAATCTGGATTTTGAGTTAAATCATTTGACAGGGGTTGTGCCATTGCAGCTCAGCAAGCTGTCCAACCTTGAAAGACTGAGTTTATCTTCTAATCAGCTTGTCAGTGGTAGTTCCTTCACAATCCCCATTCTCTCTGTTCTGTCCAACTGCACCCAATTACATGATTTGCGTTTGCATGACAATAATTTGACAGGACACCTGCCAGAACAACTCCCTAGAAATCTGTCTCTGCTTTCACTAAATGGAAATAATATAAGGGGAATTATACCTTCACAGACTGCCAATCTGACCAATTTGACTGAACTTGACTTTTCTTCTAATCTGTTTACGGGCCAGATCCCGTCCTCGTGGAGCAATCTTAGGAATTTGGAAAGACTACGGCTGGATAACAACATGCTAGAAGGGAGCATACCCAGTGAGATTGGTGAAATAGCAAGCCTTGGGGAGCTATCATTGAGCCATAACAGGTTTTCTGGAGAGATTCCTGTTACAATCGCTCAACTTCAACAGCTCAGACGCCTTATGCTTCATCACAACAACCTGTCAGGGACCATACCCGCTAGTTTGGGGAAATGCTATAAACTGGAGCTGCTCGACCTTTCCAACAATCAATTCACTGGACAACTACCTTTTGAAGTGGCCTCTCTTTCTAATTTACAGATTTATTTCAATTTGTCAGGGAATGGATTAGAAGGACAATTGCCTGTGGAGATTGAAAAGATGATACATGTCCAAGCTATAGATGCCTCTGCCAATAGGTTGCAAGGTCAAATTCCTGCCACACTGGGGAGCTGTTCAAATCTCCAATATCTAAATCTTTCCTCAAATGAATTGCAAGGCCGAATTCCAAATTCGCTGGGCGACTTAAAATACCTAGTTGATATGGACCTGTCTTATAACAACCTGTCAGGACGAATACCCGCTTCTTTTAGAAATCTGACAATGTTTGAGCATATGAACTTGTCTTTCAATAACCTGAGTGGAGAAATCCCAAACGGTGGTGTCTTCAAAAACTTGACAGCTGCATCATTTATGGGGAATTCCTTTCTTTGCGGAGAATGGATGCATCTTCCCCCCTGTTCAATTGTCCTTCCCTCCGGTAAAAGTTACAGAAGTAAAGTTAAAACAGTGTCATTAGCAGTGGGAGCAGTTGCATTGTGCTGTTTGTTTATTGGGGGATTAGTTTACTTGCGTATTCAGGGGAAGACTAAAGGTGACCCTACAGATGTTTCAATAATAAATCACATTCGTCACACAGGAGTTCCCTATCAAGAAATCATTAATGCAACAAATGGATTTGATGGGGAAAATTTATTAGGAACTGGTGGCTTTGGTTCTGTTTATAAAGGTGTTTTAAATGATGGTACTGTTGCTGCTTTCAAGATCCTCAACATGCAAAATGAAAAGGCCAGGAAGAGTTTTATTGCAGAGTGCAAAGTTCTAGGAAACTGTGTGCACAGAAATCTTCTTAATGTAATAACCTATTGTTCAGAACCTGAACACAAAGTTTTGGTTCTCCAATTCATGTCTAGGGGAAATTTAGAAAAACTGTTGTTTTCAGATGGTGGTTTTCTGGACTTATGGAAAATACTGAACATAGCATTAGATGTAGTCCATGGATTGGAATATCTACATCATGACTGTTCGGGGCAAGTTATACACTGTGATATAAAGCCTAGCAATATTCTCCTGGATGAGGACATGACAGCCCATCTAGCCGATTTTGGGATTGCTCAATTGATTTGTGAGCCAGACTCCTTAGAGTCATTGACTTCAGCTCTGTCTCTCAAAGGATCCATCGGTTACATTCCACCAGGTACTGATGTCTTATGCAATTAGCTTCTTACATTGGCATGTATGTGATCTGAAATGACACGAAATTTTGTTTGTTTGATTCTTTAATACAGAATATGGAGTGGGTGGGAAGGTTTCAACAAAGGGTCATGTCTACAGCTTTGGTATTGTGGTGTTAGAGATGATAACCAGAAAGAGTCCAACTGATGATATGTTTGAGGGAGACTTGAATCTCCACAAGTGGGTAAGCATGCATTTTCCAGATAGAGTGGAGGAGATTGTTGACCATAGACTGATGAGAGATTTAGAGGAATATGAGATAAAGGTGGTTCTTCTTCCAATCATAGACATCGTCTTGCTCTGTTCACATGAATCACCTCTGCAGCGATCCACAGCACAACAGGTAGCAGGAGCACTAGAAATCATGAGGAAGAATCTCCTTCAAAGCACGGTGACTGCCCAGCCACAAACATATATTTGAGCTTTCCTTGGTGAAATTGAAATATGCATATGGTAACTCAGGTTAAGATGTGTCAATATTTAGGAGTCCTTGTTTAGTGTGAAATTTTTGGACTTTGTTAGTTTTGCTGAACACTGTTAATCTCTCAGTTATGTCAAGGTATAGATGTTAGATTAAAAAAATGACATGTCAGTTGGCATGGGATTGTAGGTGACATAAATCAGTCGAGTAGTTGGTCAGTTCATATCAAATATTTCAACTTTTTTCTTGTTAGTAAAATTGCATTGAGGTTAAAATTGCTTTAGTAAAGAGGTTGTGTGCACTTATGGAAGAATGAGATGATATTATGTAGCAGTTGTTTGGAATACAAAAAGTTTACATGATTTTCTCATGAATCTGGTTGTGCTTATTGCATGTCTCTTTCAAGTTCAGTGAGCTTGTTAAACCTGTCTTATTCTTACTGTCAAATTCGTAGTTGGAAAATTTAAACTCCACCCCACTATCTGAAATTCTGAAGTTGCTCTTGAACTTGCAGAAGCTTGACAGGATAGGTCTCACCATTTGATATGGGATATGCTACACAGGGCTTGACATGGTATACAATTGTCAAGATTTGTTCAGAACATTGTTCTGTTGTAATAGTCCCGAAATGGATATTTGTATCACCGTGACATTTTGTTTTGTTAGTCAAAACTAAACACAATTTATTTAGACTTGCTGACTTCTTTGTGTCAAAGTTACCAGAGGACCAACTTTGAGTGTTAATAGTAACTGACCAGCTAATTGTCATGAGAAGCCAATTATTTTCCTATATTTCCAATATGTAAGTGAACTCGTGCGCAAATAATTAGAGTCTTAGAAGTTCATTTGATGATTTTTCTAAAGTCCAATCTGAGTGCGATTCAGTCGGTCTGTATTTGCCAATTTGAATACGGTCAACTTTGACCATTATTATATTACACTAGAGGTTGAGTCGTGAGTTCTCCTTTGGCACACGTCTTGGATGTACTTAAATGAATGGATACCCATAGTGGCAACATCCCGGAGATATATTTTCTATTTTATCACGATGCATATGTGATAGCTTTTGAAAGGGTTCAAATATGTTCAGCTTCAAAAGTAATAAAGTGGCCTACTTTGTGCATTAATATCTCGCACCTCTAGTCACGTCATGCAAAATGGTTTTACAGTTTGGGTCCTAGCATATCAGTCATCATGTCAATTAAATTGATTTAAATATTTAGCCCAAAAACATATAACTGCAAGGTTTCATCTGATGTGTGGGGTCCATTTCGTAAAAAGTAAAAAGAGATTTAAAAGTTTTCTTCTAAAAAATCATTGTTTCCAGTCTGGGTTTTCATAACTGGTTTTCTGGATGTAATTTTGTGACAACTGTTCTCAATATTTTTTCATAACTGGTTTTCCAGTCTGGGTTTTCATAACTAGTTTTTTGGATAAAAAGGTGCAGACAAATATGTTTTAGAAAGAGAAGGGAGGAAAGTATATTCTTGTTGCAAATCAGATTGTGAGATAGGACACAAGTCACAATAGAAAAAATCTGGAATTTTTCTCTGTTTCTTATATTCCTTTTACTTCTCATTATGTAGGGTTCCACTTACAGTGTTTGGCTATTGTAATTGCTTGTACATGTTAACTTAGGACTAGTTTTTGCTTTGGAGTTTTAATTTGGACATGTTGTAATCAGTTTTATGATAATGATAAGGAAACTATTTAGCACTGTATGAATTCGAGGCAGGTGTTAATGTCTCATGAATGTATTTTGGTTTTATTTTGAGTCATAATAGTCAAAGATTGGAATGACACTTTGTTGCACACTTCTTGTAACAAATGTTCAACTGCAGGCTCATATTCAAGAATTGTAATAAACATGGCTTTTAGTTGAATGTTAAAGACTACTATAATGCATCTTAATATCAATAAGATTGTTACCATCATGTTCATATGAGATCTCATTATTGTAATGCAACACTAGTTTAAAGATCACTGGTTATGTTTTTATGTCATTGTCACTAATGGTCATTTCATGTTGACTGTGTAAATGGAAAAGGGATTGGTCAGCTACATTTTCTTGTGCAAACCCTAGATGGATCTAATGTCAAAATTTAAAAATCATCTTTACTTTTATTGTTGTTAGGAGTAGGATTGGTATAAGTTTTTTTAACTCTCAGTGGTGTGCCAATAATGTGTCAATGATGTGTAACTTGAATACTGCCAATTTTGAAATAATTCATATGTATTTTGATATGTTATACTAAGAGTTATTTTGTTATGTAATATTTGTCACTGCTTGTTCTAAATTTGTAAATATTACAAAGATTTACCTCTTAGGTCCTGTTAGGTTTCCATTGATAAGAGAAGGCTAATACCTAGGGTAATCTAAGGAGATAAATTGAGGAACCAACAGAGTCACCGGTTTGTTGTTGTTTCTAAACGATGTCTTATTCATAGTATCTAGAAAATACAAGTCCCAATAGAGTCCTATGAAGAGTTATGGCATGAAACTTATTTCCCAAATGGAGATCCCAACAAAGTCACCAATTTTTTAGTGTTTCCAACTAATGTCCTATGCTAGTTTTTGGCAAATCGAGGTCCCAATAGTGTCCTATAGAGAGCTTTGGCATGAAACTTATTTGACAAATGGAGGTCCCAACTCTTCATAAGTATATTATAAATAAGTTTCATGTTGTCCAAGGAATTAACAAAATGAAAATAAGACTTATGCTAAAAGCATGTCCAAATTGATGACCTAAATAAGTACAAGATAAACATTAAATACATAGGTCCCATATAGAATGATTTCATTCGAATAAGAAATAAGCATTTCAAGTATAAGATTCGAACCTAAAATTGACATTTCAATAATCACTAATTATAACACCTAGGCCTAAATTTTAAAGTATGTGTTGGCAAGTTGACTTTACTAAGAGTCTATGACTAGTTTTGTGTTGTCATTATGGCAACAAAGTCATATGGAGTTTTGATAGTCACCGCACAACTTTGAAGATCATATTTCAGCGAAGTATGGAAGACAGTGCAGACAATGAAGTACCTGATTATCAAAGCATCGGCGCACGTGTGTATGATCGAGTTTTGGTATGCACCCTTTGATATAAGTTTTGGAGTATATGTTAGTATGCTAATTCTAAGAACGTATGATCAGATATGATACTATCAAGAAGTTACAACAAGTCTAAGTGACACTGGCATTTCAATAGTAGTACACAACAGAGCATGCAACTAACATGAAGTTTTTGTTTAGCGTGTATCATTTTTTTTTGTAAAGGCTATGCGCCTATTGCAATAGTGATGTAAACATGTTATTATCATTGTATGTAAACACGCTTGAGCCAATTAATTTGGAAGCGAACTGTGGGTATGTGTAGGATCATGGTATGCCAAACTAGGCCCTTAAGTGGCAATGAAAATTCAGAAAATCAGGTTTAGCCAAGTTGACATAAAAATTTGAATAAGTTACAAATATTATATCAAAAATATGTAAGAAGAGAATCTGTAGAAAATTGAATTTAGTTTCTAAGATACTAGGCCTTTTTTGAAAAATAATTATTCTATATGTTGAAAATTTTAAATTTCAATGTAGTAGTACGAAAATTTCAGGAAAAAAATAAGAAGTAGATGTATGTCTGACCACCTTAAACACAATCAAATGATAATTTATTTTTACAAGATTCTAGGTATAAGTAGTAGACTCGTGTCTGGATGTGACACATATTTTTTTAAATTTTTTTCCATGTAAATAATTAATTATGATTTTTCATCTACAACTTTTCTAGAATACAAAAACTCTTGTGTTTGACCACGTTAACTTAGTCTAAACTTTACCAAATTGAATTTTATTTTTATTTTTCTTGTAGTAGGAAAATCATATAATGTGACACATGTTTTGTATTTAAAAAATGAACATACTATTTGAAAGTTATAGCTATTTTCAATAAGTCTATCAATCAGGACTAGAAAGATAACAAGTAGGTGTATGTCTGACCACATTAAACAAAATCAAATGATAATATTTTTTTATAAGATTTTAGATAAAAGTTGTAGACTCATGTCTGAATATGATGTATATTTTTTTATATTTTTTTTCCAAGTAAATAATTAATTATGATCTTTTTGCTACAAATTTTTCTGAATATAAAAACTCTCGTGTCTGACAACCTTAACTTAGTCTAAATTTCATCAAATTGAAAGAATTGTTTATTATTTTTGTATTAGGTGAAGCATAGAATGTGATGTATATTTCAGATTTCAAAAATGTTATATTTTTTGAAAGTTATAGTTGTTTTTCAAAGAGTCTATCAATCAGGATGTCTTTTTCACATCGCCACTTTTTGGCATACCATGATCTCGCACATACACTTGTATGTGTTAGGCTTTAGGCTGACATATTATTTAGTTTTGGTTGCACCCATTCAACATGTATATATATGACATGCGCTTTTGTAATTGAAAAGGATGAAGCATGGAAGATAAATAGAAGAGCAGAAGAATGCGAAGTAAGTCAGTATAAGATAAAGCTTTACAAGAGGTTAAAGCAACAATGCACAAAAGGAACTGATCAGACAACAGTCACTACAACATTTGGGGTCGAATTTCAATGCAAATTTTGACGGTAGTACCATTTGTGTATTTTTTTTGTATTTTTTTTGCAAGTTTGCCTAATGGTGCGTAATAGCGACGGTGCCATCATAATTTCGACACCCGCATAATTATAAACAAAAATAAATAAAAAGAAATGCTCATTTCTAATTTTCATGAGTTGCGAAGAGGGCTTGATGATTTGGAATCGTGAAGAGGGTTTGCGTATGGCAGCCATGACTTGAGGTAGGCATTCGAGCTTTGTCTTCTCATTAACTAAATTTCATTTTGATGGCATTTGTTGATTTTATGGCACAATATGAATTTTAATACTGACATCATTTATATCTTTGCATTTGGAATGCTCGATGACCCACGAGATTTGAGAGCTAGGGCATCATTGCTATTACCTTAAAGGCATTGTGTGAAGTGTTTGATCTCTCTTTATTTTTTTTGTTGTTGATAATCACTATGTGGTACTCCCTGTTTATGATCATTTCATGAGGAAATGCCTTGATGGCTCATGGGCTGCAAACTAGTGCATCATACATTGTTTATGAGCTTACTTTTGAATACTAGCATTATTTACATCTTTTCATTTGGAATGCTTGATGACCCGCGAGGTTTGAAAGTTAGGGCATCATTTCTATTACCTTCAAGGTATTGTGTGAAGTGCTTGATCTCTCTTTATTTGTTTTGTTGTTGATATTCACTATGTGGTACTCCCCGTTTATGATCATTTCATGAGAAATTTTTTTGATGGCTCATGGGCTGCAAGCTAGGGCATCATACATTGTTCATGAGCTCACTGTTTAATATTGGCATTGTTTACATCTTTTCATTTAGAATGCTTGATGACCTACGATTTTTGAGAGATAGGGCATCGTTTCTATTACCTTCAAGGCATTGTGTCAAGTGTTTGATCTCTCTTTATTTGTTTTGTTGTTGATATTCACTATGTGGTACTCCTTGTTTATGATCATTTCATGAGGAAATGTCTTGATGGCTCATGGGTTGCAATCTAGGGCATCATACATATTTCATGAGCTCATTGTTTAATACTGGCACTGTTTACATCTTTTCATTTGGAATGCTTGATGACCCAAGAGCTTTGAGAGCTACTGCATTGTTTCTATTACCTTCAAGGTATCATGTGAAGTGTTTGATCCCTCTTTATTTATTTTGATGTTGATATTCACTATGTGGTACTCCCTGTTTATGATCATTTCATGAAGAAATTTCTTGATGGCTCACAAGCTGCAAGCTAGGGCATCATACATTATTCATGAGCTCATTGTTTAATACTAGAATTGTTTACATCTTTTCATTTGGAATGCTTGATGACCCGCAAGCATTGAGAGTTAGTGCATCGTTTCTATTACCTTCAAGGCATTGTGTGAAATATTTGATCTCTCTTTATTTATTTTTTTGTTGATATTCACTATTTGGTACTTCCTGTTTATGTTCATTTCATGAAGAAGTGTCTTAATGGCTTGTGGGATGCAAACTAGGGCATCCTGCATTATTTATGAGCTCATTGTTTGAGCACCTCATGTCCCTATTTGATTATATAGGGACATGACTAATAAAATAGGGATATCTTAATCTTTATGAGCTCAAATTCAAAATAGTATGTGTATTTTTTTATTACTAATGTACCTATTTGATGTCCCTATTTTATTATTGATGTCCCTATTTGATCTAATAGCATCAATATAACAAATAAAGTACAAACCAATCAAATAAGGACATGAGGTGCTCAAATAGTGAGCTCATAAATAATACATGATGGCCTAGCTTGCAACTCGCAAGCCATCAAGATATTTCCTCATGAAATGATGACAAACGAGGAGTACCACATAGTGAATATCAATAGAAAAACAAATAAAAAGAGATCAAAAACTTCACACAATATATGTTGTTTTGTAAGATTTTATTAAGACTAAATATATTGTTTTATTAAGATTTTATTAAGAAAAATTATTTTGAGTTAGTTTTATGTTGTTTTATAAGATTTTATTAAGACTAAATATATGATGTAAACTCATAATTATACTAGATATATATAATATAATGGTATATAGTATAATCTATATATTTGTGAGATGTGATTAATTCTAGTTATATGATACTTTGGGACTTCATTGGTGAGTTTATATACTTTCTCCATTTTGAACTAACCTATGACTTCAAAGGAGGAATTATGAAATATAGTTATAGATTGTTATTTCTTTTATAATGATGGAGGAGTGAAAGGTAATGATAAATGAGGTTGCTGCTATTAGATCATACATTAATACACTTACTGTTTTGAATTTGAGCTCGAGCATCATCCAATGTTATTTTTGTCATTGCATGCTTGTTGTTGTTGTGCACCATATATTATTTTATACACTGTTTATTTCATTGAGATTGTGAGCTTGACATTTGTAATATATTTGATGTTATTAGATCAATGTTGCTATGTTGTTGAGGCTGTAGATGTCCTTTTACTAATCTTGTATAAACAACATTTATACCATTTTGACTCATAGCCCATAAGATGTTGCTTGATAAAATATTTGACATCATACTTTTTGCTCCATTTTGGTCTTGATTTACTCACTGCATGCACATGTTTCCTGAGTGCACATGTTCTATAGCATATTTCATTTTAGAAGTGTATGGCTTGACTATGCACATGCATAATTTTAGATGAGGATTAGTAATAAGGTGTCATAAATTAATTAGATCCTTTGGATCTAACCTCATCTTTTCATTTCTTGCAGGTTTTCGATCATACAAGAGCATATTGGATTGAACCTCAGGTCAACACTTCATTACTTCAGGCAATGTCTGGTACCTTCATTATTTATGTTCATCCACTTATGGATATTTGCATTCATTCATATTCTTCTGAAAGTTGGCTATTAACGACCATATATGACCATTCTTGATGTTTTGGGGTCATTTGATGAAAAGATGTAAAAGTTTCTTAAAAGTTTATATTTTTTATTTTAATTTTTAAAATCATAAAATGAATAAAATTTAAAGATAAAAAATTAAGTTAATCTTTGTCTTCACTTACAAAAAAACATAAAGCTCATAAAGCATGATAAAAATAAAAAGCTCATAAAGCATGGTAAAAGAGGGCGCTAACTATGGTAAAATGGGAAAGTTGTCACTTTGCACTGCTCTTCGGTTGTGAAGCATGAGCTCGATTTGGAAGCTTGGAGCCTTTTGATCTTCATATGGCAGCTACAAAGGAGCTATGTTATAAAATTTCAAGCCATGAAATTTTATACTTTTTGACATCATACTTTTTTCTCCCTAGCATTGAGTTTACAATGTGGGGGAGTCGAAGAAAATATATGTACAGTTATAAAATTTCATGCGATGAAATTTGGCATGAAATTTTATAACATAGTTCCTTAGCATTTGATCTTTATATGACAGCCATGACTTGAGGTAGGCATTCGAGCTTTGTCTTCTCATTAACTCAATTTCATTTTGATGACATTTGTTGATTTAATGAAAAAATATTAATGTTAATACTGGCATTGTTTCCATCTTTGCATTTGGAATGCTTGATGACCCATGAGCTTTGAGAGTTAGGGCATCATTTCTATTACCTTCAAGGCATTGTGTGAAGTGTTTAATCTCTCTTTATTTGTTTTTCTATTGATATTCACTATGTGGTACTCCCTGTTTATGATCATTTCATGAGGAAATGTCTTAATGGCTCATGGGCTGCAAGCTAGGTCATCATGCATTGTTTATGAGCTCAATATTTGAGCATGTCATGTCCCTATTTGATAGACCAGTGATCTATTTGTTATATTGATTCTATTAGATCAAATAAGGACATCATTAATAAAATAATACACTCACTATTTTAAATTTGAGCTCAAACATCGTGCAATGTTATTGCTATCAAAATAGAAAGTGTATTAATGTATGATTTAATAGTAGCAACCTCATTGATCATTACCTTTGACTCCTCCATCATTATAGAAGAGATAACTAGCTACAACTATATTTCATAATTCCTCCTTTGAAGTCAAAGGTTAGTTTAAAATGGAAAAACTATACAAACTCACTAATTTAATCTCAAAACATCATATAACTGGAATTAATCACATCTCACAAATGTATAGATTATACTACATACCATTGTATTATATATATCAAGTAAAATTATGAGTTTACATCATATATTAAGTCTTAATAATATCTTATAAAACAACATAAGACTAACCCAAAATACTTTGTCTTTATAAAATTTTAATAAAACAATATATTTAGTCAAGTAATAAAAACTTATAAAACAACATACATTGTGTGAAGTGTTTGGTCTCTCTTTATTTATTTTTCTATTTATATTCACTATGTGGTACTCCCATTTATGATCATTTCATGAGGAAATGTCTTCATGGCTCATGGACTGCAAGCTAGGGCATCATGCATTGTTTATGAGCTCATTATTTGAGCACCTAATGTCCCTATTTGATTGGTTGGTGCTATGTTTGTTATATTGGTGCTATTAGATCAAATAGGAACATCAGTAATAAAATAGGGACATCAAATAGTGACATCAGTAATAAAATAATACACTTACTATTTTGAATTTGAGCTCAGACATCATGCAATGTTATTGTTGTCATTGCATGCTTGCTGCTGTTATGTACCACAACAGCAACAAGAATGCAATGTTATGAAATTTTAGGATTGAATTGGTGAGTTTGTATAGTTTCTCCATTTTAAACTAACCTATGACTTTAAAGGAGGAATTATGAAATATAGTTGTAAGTAGTTATCTCTTCTATAATGATGGAAGAGTCAAAGGTAATGATCAATGAGGTTGCTGCTATTAGATCATACATTAATACACTTACTGTTTTGAATTTGAGCTCAGGCACCATATATTGTTTTATACACTATTTATTTCATTGAGACCATGAGCTTGACATTTTTTATGTATTTCCTGTTATTGGATTAGTATTGCCATATTGTTGAGGTTGTAGATGTCCTTTTGCTGATCTTATATAAACAACATATATACCATGTTGACTCATAGCCCATGAGGTGTTTCTTGATAACACTTTTGACATCATACTTTTTGCTCCATTTTGGTCTTAATTTACTCACTACATGCATATGTTTCCTGAGTGCACATGTTCTGTAGCATAGTTCATTTTAGAAGTGTATGGAATTACTATGCACATGCATAATTGCAGATGAGGATTAGTAATAGGGTGCCAGGAATTGCTTAGATACTTTGGATCAAACCCTATCTTTTTCTTCCTTGTAGATTTTGGACCATACAAGAGCATATTCAATTGAACCCTGGGTCAACACTTCATTACTTCAGGCAATGTTTGGTACCTTCATTATTTATGTTCACCCACTTATGTATATTTGCATTCATTCATATTCTTCTGAAAGTTGGCTATTAGTGACCATATAGGACCATTATTGATATTTTTGGGTCATTTGATGGAAATATGTAAATAGAGACATCAGTAATAAAATAAAGATATCTTAATCATTATGAGCTCAAATTCAAAGCATTGAGTGTATTATTTTATTACTGATGTCCCTATATGATTTAATAGCATCAATATACAAACAGAGCACTGACCAATCAAATAGGGACATGAGGTGCTCAAACACTGAGCTCATAAAACAATATATGTAGTCTTAATAAAATCTTATAAAACAACATATATTGTGTGAAGTGTTTGATCTCTCTTTATTTGTTTTGGTATTGATATTCACTACGTGGTACTCCTCATTTATGATCATTTTATAAGGAAATATCTTGATGGCTCACATGCTGCAAGCTAAGGCATCATACATTGTTCATGAGCTCACTGTTTAATATTTGCATTATTTACATCTTTTCATTTAGAATGCTTGATGACCCGCAAGCTTTGAGAGCTAGGGCATCATTTCTATTACCTTCAAGGCATTGTGTGAAGTGTTTGATCTCTCTTTATTTGTTTTGTTATTGATATTCACTATGTGGTACTCACCCATTTATGATTATTTCATGAGGAAATCTCTTGATGGCTTATGGGCTGCAAGCTAAGGCATCATGTATTATTTATGAGCTCACTGTTTGATTACCTCATGTCCCTATTTCATTGGCTGGTGATCAAACAACGAGCTCATAAATAATGCATGATGCCCTAGCTTGCACCACGCGAGCCATCAAGAAATTTCCTCATGAAATGATCATAAACGAGGAGTACCACATATTGAATATCAACACCAAAATAAATAAAGATAGATCAAACACTTCACACAATGTATGTTGTTTTATAAGATTTTATTAAGACTGAATATATTGTTTAATTAAGATTTTATTAAGGCAAAGTATTTTGGGTTAGTTTTATGTTTTTTATAAGATTTTATTAAGACTAAATATATGATGTAAACTCATAATTATACTTGATATACATAATACAATGGTATGTAGTATAATCTATACATTTGTTAGATGTGATTAATTCAAGTTATATGATGTTTTAGGATTAAATTGGTGAATTTGTATACTTTCTCCTTTTTAAACTAACCTATGACTTCAAAGGAGGAATTATGAAATATAGTTGTAGGTAGTTATCTCTTCTATAATGATGGAGGAGTCAAAGGTAATGATCTATGAGGTTTTTTCTATTAGATCATACATTAATACACTTACTATTTTGATAGCAATAACATTGCATGATGCTTGAGCTAAAATTCAAAATAGTAAGTGTATTATTTTATTACTGATGTCCCTATTTTATTACTTATGTCCATATTTGATCTAATAACATCAATATAACAAACAGAGCACCGACCTATCAAATAGGGACATGAGGTGCTCAAATAGTGAGCTCATAAAATAATATATTTAGTCTTAATAAAATTTTCTAAAACCACATAAATTGTGTAAAGTGTTTGATCTTCTTTATTTGTTTTGTTGTTGATATTCACTATTTGGTACTCCCCATTTATGATCATTTCATAAAGGAATATCTTGATGGCTCATGGGCTACAAGCTAGGGCATCATACATTATTCATGAGCTTGTTGTTTAATACTGACATTTTTTACATATTTTCATTTGGAATGCTTGATGACCCATGAGCTTTGAGAGCTAGGAAATCATTTATATTACCTTCAAGGCATTGTGTGAAGTGTTTGATCTCTCTCTTTTTATTTTGTCATTGATATTCACTATGTGGTACTCCCCATTTATGATCATTTCATGAGGAAATGTCTTGATGACTCGCGGGCTACAAGCTAGGGCATCATGCATTATTTATGAGCTTACTGTTTGAGCACCTCATATCTCTATTTGATTGGCTTGTGCTCAAATAGTGAGGTCATAAACAATGCATGCTGCCGTAACTTGCAGTCTACGAGCCATCAAGACATTTCCTCATGAAATGATTATAAACGGAGAGTACCACATAGTGAATATCAATAACAAAATAAATAAAGAGGCATCAAACACTTCACACAATGTATGTTGTATTATAAGATTTTATTAAGACTAAATATATTATTTTATTAAGATTTTATTAAGACAGTATTTTAGGTTAGTTTTATGTTTTTTTATAAGATTTTATTAAGACTAAATATATGATGTAAATTGATAATTATACTTGATATATATATTTCAAAGGAGGAATTATGAAATATAGTTTTAGGTAGTTATCTCTTCTATAATGATGAAGGAGTGAAAGGTATTGATCAATGATGTTGCTGCTATTAGATCATACATTAATACACTTATTATTTTTTAAATTTGAGCTCAGGCATCATGCAATGTTATTGTTGTCATTGTATGCTTGTTACTATTGTGCACCATATATTATTTTATACAATGTTTATTTCATTGAGACTGTGAGCTTGACATTTGTAATGTAGTTTTTATTACTGGATCAATGTTGTCATGTTGTTGAGGTTGTAGATGCATTGAATCACCACTACCATTTTATTTTGATAGAAAAAATATAACAAACCAAACACTATCCAATCAAATAGGGACATCAGTAACATATTTAATGCATTATTACTTCATCCAGATGATAAAAATTGCATTGGCTCAAAGCACATAGAATGTGGGTAGCTTCATTACTTCATTAGATTTGTATCTTTTTTAATTTCACTATCATCATTTAGCTTTCTTACTTATCCTTTAAAATGTAGATTCAAATATACTCCATGCCATAGCATTAATGTATAGATGATGCAAATTGTTGTACCTCTTTGTTTTGATGCAGCTTACTCACTGCATGCAATGGGGCCTCCTTAGGGCTGCCAACCATGTTGTGATTTTATGATCTTTACTTGAAATCTATGATGTACTCCTCTCTTAATATGTAGATTTGATACTTTTATCCTCTAATTTGATGATGATGTATGCCCCTTCCATTGCTTACTCATGCTTGATCATGACTTCCTTGTGTTGATGGGCATGGTGTGTGACTATTGTGGGTGCATTATTTAGAAATAATGTCACATCAACACCAGATAAAACAACAACATCTGGTGTTACTATTGCACTATTTGAATGATGTAGTCACAATAGTGACTCACTAGGTGTTCATGCAGACATAAATGCAGCCATTTACTTTCTGCAACATTCTTTTGAGTGCACATGTCCTGTAGCATGATTTTTCTTTCAGAAGTGTATGACTTGACTTTGCACATGCATAATTGTAGATAGGGATTAGTAATAAGATGTCATTCATTGCTTAGATATTTTTTATCTAACCCTCATCTCTCTTTTCTTTGCAGATGCAGATTCTAGATCACATAGGGGCACACTAGATTCATACCCAAGTAAAAAATTTATCACTTTAGGCAATGTCTGACACCCTTATTATTTATGTTCATCCGCTTATGCATCCATGTACTCTTGCATTTTCTTCTCAAAGTTATTTTCCTTGTATAGTATATACAAGTTATTTTATATATATATATATACATATAATCTTTAGATGCAAAAAGTTATTTTCCTTTACATGTATCTTTGCATGAAATGAACACAAATTAAACAAGATCATCTAATAATGAAAACTAGGGTACTATAGTCACTCATCTAGTAATTAGTTCTCTAAATCATTACTAAGGATTGAATATAAGTCTAAGTCTCCAAACCTATTGTTCTATGTGTCCTTATTGCCTTCATAATTTTGGTTCAACCCATCTAGGATGCTCAAGCCTAGAGGTCAAAGAAAGTATCCAAGAGCACTTGAAAGAAAGATGAATGAAATCATTGTCCTTATGTGGGTAAACCCATATAAGTGTTCTTTCTTTGCATCGCAACACCTACTTGAAGATCCACGATCACACATTTATGTTCAAGACTTATTATTACCTTGGTCTTTTTGAATCTTAGGATGACATCAATTGGAAAAGATAAACCAAAATCTTTCATAGACCAATAAGAACCAAGGCATGTGGGTTCTCTTCTGTTGTATAGTTATACTCATAAAATATATGCACAGTTATAAAATTTCATGCCTTGAAATTTTATAACATAGTTCCTCTTCATCAAAATAGAATGGAAGTGGTGATTCAATGCATCTACCCACATTCTATGTGCTTTGAGCCAATAAATTTTTTATCAACATGATGAAGTAATAATGCATTAAATGTCTTACTGATGTCCATATTTGATTAGCTAGTGCTTTGTTTGCTATTTTTCTACTATCAAAATAGAATGATAGTGGTGATTCAATGCATCTACAACCTCAACAACATGTTAGCTTTGATCCAATAAAAAAAAAATATATTACAAATGCCCAGCTCATGGTCTCAATGAAATAAATAGTGTATAAAACAATATATGATGCACAATAGCAGCAAACATGCAATGACAGTAATAACATTGCATGATGTCCGAGCTCAAATTTAAAATAGTAAGTGTATAAATATATGATCTAATAGCAACAACCTCATTAATCATTACCTTTCACTCCTCCATCATTATAGAAGAGATACCTACCTATAACTATATTTCATAATTCCCCCTTTGAAGTCATAAGTTAGTTTAAAATGGAGAAAGTATACAAACTCACCAATTTAATCCCAAAACATCATATAACTTGAATTAATCACATCTCACAAATGTATAGATTATACTACATACAATTGTATTATATATATCAAGTATAATTATGAGTTTACATCATATATTTAGTCTTAATAAAATCTTATAAAATAACATAAAACTAACCCAAAATACTGTTTTAATAAAATATTAATAAAATAATACATTTAGTCTTAATAAAATCTTATAAAACAACATATATTGTGTGAAGTATTTGATCTCTCTTTATTTATTTTGTTGTTCATATTCACTATGTGGTACTCCCCATTTATGATCATTTCATGAGGAAATATCTTGATGGCTTGCAGGATGCATGCTAAGCCATCATGCATTATTTATGAGCTCACTATTTGAGCACCTCATGTCCCTAGTTGATTGGCTGGTGCTCAAATAGTGAGCTCATGGGTATGTGCAAGATCATGAGGGGCCAAACTATGCCCTTAAGTGGCAATGAAAAATCAGCAAATCATGGTTAGTCAACTTGACATGAAAATTTCAACTAGCTATGAACCTAATATCAAAAAGTTGTAAAAATAGAATCTGTACAAAATTGAATGTAGTTTCTAAAATACTAGGCCTTTTTTGAGAAAAAGTTAGTATGATTGGTGAAAAGTATAGATTTCAATGCAGCAGTACAAAAATTTTAGGAAAAAAATAAGTAGGTGTATGTCTGACCACCTTAATCATAATCAAATGATAATATTTTATTATAAGATTTTATATATAAGTAGTAGACTCATGCCTGGATGTAACACATATTTTTTTATAATTTTATTCCAAAAAAATAATTAATTATGAATTTTATGCTACAACATTTTCAGAATAAAAAAAAATCCCGTGTCTGACCACCTTAACTCATTCAAAACTTTACAAAATTTAATTTTATTTTTTTTCTTATAGTAGGCGAAGCATAGAATGTGATGCATTTTTCGGATTTCAAAAATGTTATACCGTTTGAAAGTTATAGTCATTTTTCAATCAATATATAAATCAACACTTTAGAAGTAGCTCAATTAGAAAATAACTAATAATTACTTACCGAATTCAAAATTTGACAACAATTATATTGATAGAAAGCTGATAATCTCCTTAAGATACCCTTTCCATTTTATCAAATTGGGGTGAAAAAAAAGTTGTCAGCTACATTGTCAAAGTCTAGAACTCAGATAAATAGGGGAAAAACACATATTTGAGACATTCCAATAGTTGACCATGTAGGTTTGGTGCACAAAGCAATACCGAGCCTAATCGGGTATCCGATATTTACCCGAATATGACCGCAAAATTTTGAATTTTCACATTGCCTCCACTTTCTCCCTCCCATTTCTCCATACTTCATAAACTATATATTAGTTATATATTAGATATATTAAATATTATATAATATCAATTATATATTAAATGTTATATAATATATATTTTACATTAAATATTATTTAATATATATTATATATATATATTAAATATTATATAATATACATGTTACATTAACTATTATTTAATTATATATTAATATCAAAAACTATATATTAGATTATATATTATATATATTATTATATATTATTATATATTAAATATTATATAATATACATTTTACATTTTAAATATTATTTAATATGATTCTGAGCATGACCATGAGTCCCTACAATGGCATAGTTGTGCCTTTTATAGGCGCCAAAAACCCTAGCTACGTAGAAATGGAGGCTTTGAAGAATAGTTCACTGGAGGCGGATTATAGAAGCAGAGGGCAAGAGAATCACTCTATTTCCACCGCTTGTGGCTGTGAAATGGTATCTTTCCCTGCTTTTTCAACTGGAATGCTAAATTGCAAAGGTTCTTGAAATAGATTCTGGTCACCGGACAATTATACCACACCTGTTGATAATTTGGCAGCTCAACAGAGTCATTGGGACGTTAAACAAGAACAACCAGATGGACCTTTGAACTGGCCAAAGATTATGGAGAGCAGGGAAGGGTTTGGTAAAAAGAGCAATTGTACTGGAAATTATGCAAGCGTCGTAGAACTGATCGCATTAATAAATTTAAAGAAGAGATCAGCGGCGGCGTGACATTATGAGGAAAGCCTTGCCATTTTGATGGTGCTGCCCTGATATTATGAAGAATGTCTTGCCGCCTCAATGCCAGCGTCGCCTCTGTCTCAAACTTTTGCCATTGCTTCTCATCAGTACTCTAAGATATGGCAAGGATTGTGGGCTTTTGCACAGCATAGTCCATCATAAATTCTCTATAAATCATCATGCTTTATAGTATTCTGCGTGTTTCTGAATGACTTACTTGAAGAATTTAAATTTTACCGTAATTTTGGATCCATGGATTGTCATTTTGCACTCGGAGAGAAGTTGTACATTGCAAGAATTTGATAAATTTGCTAAATCTCATTTTCTTTCTCTTCCATTTCTGAGTAATACGATTTTGTTTTTGTCCGTCTTAAATGATTTCACTTCAAGTTAATGAATTTTTTTAGATGATTTTGTTTGAAGTTTTAATAAAATTTCTTGCATGGATGCTAATGAAATCTCTTCCATGAATGCTGATAAGATGTTTAAATTCAGAGTTAATAAATTCTATAGCTTGAATGGTCTTTGTTGTAGAAGGTTATTTTCATGGTTTTTGATTCATGCAATTCCTTAATAGTTTCATTCTTAATAGAATTCATAACTAGATTTTCCATAGCCAATTTTCTAATTGATCGTTGCAATATTTTCTCCTCAACTAAACATTTTGTAATCAGTTCATATACAATCACATTTTTCTCTTGGCCAATTCTGTGGGCTCGCGATTAAACTTGTAGATCCACAAAAGGGTTGAAATCTAGATCTGGTGGAAGAGTAGTATTAGCAAGAAGTCATTCACTAACATCTCATTTGGGTCATGGTGACTCCCTAGGGGTCCTAGTACACCTTATCACATGTTAGGACCCCTAGGAAGACCCCATGACCCCTTTTGACACATTAGAACACTCAAGTGTGTCTTCAAGGGTCCTAAGACCCCTTAAGACACACTTGACAGTTCCAATGTGTCAAAAGGGGTCATGGGGACTCCCTAGAGGTCCTAATACACCTTATCATGCCTTAGAACCCCTAGGAAGTCCCCATGACCCCCTTTAACACATTGGAATACTCAAGTGTCACTTAAGGGGTCCTAGGATCCATTTAGACACACTTAAGCATTCCAATGTGTCAAAAGCGGTCATGGGAACTCCCTAGAGGTCCTAGTATGTCTTATCATGCGTTAGGACCCCTAGGAAGTCCCAATGACCACTTTTGACATATTGGAATGCTCAAGTGTGTCTTAAAGAGTCCTAGGACCCCTTCGGACACACTTGAGCATTCCAATGTGTCAAAAGGGGTCATGGGGACTCCCGAGGGGTCCTAATGCATGATAAGGAATACTAGGACTCTTAGGGAGTCCCCGTGACCCCTTTTGACACATTAGAATGCTCAAGTGTGTCTTAAGGAGTCATAGGACCCCTTAAGACACACTTGAGCATTCCAATGTTTCAAAAGGGGTCATGGGGACTCCCTAGGGGTCCTAGTATGCCTTATCAGGTGTTAAGACCCCTAGGGAGTCCCCATGACCCTGTTTGACACATTGGAACACTCAAGTGTGTCTTAAGGGGTCCTACGACCTTTTAAGACACACTCGAGTGTTCCAATGTGTCAAATGGGGTCATGGGGACTCCCTAGGGGTCCTAGTATGCCTTATCATGCATTAGGACCCCTAGGGAGTCCCCATGACCCCTTTTGACACATTAGAACACTCAAGTGTGTCTTAAGGGGTCGTAGGACCCCTTAAGACACACTTGAGTGTTCCAATGTGTCAAAATAGATCAAGTGTGTCTTAAGGGGTCTTAGGACCCCTTTGGACACACTTGAACATTCCAATGTGTCAAAAGGGGTCATGGGGACTCCTTCAGGGTCCTACTATGTCTTATCACATGTTTAGACCCCTAGGGTGTCCTCATGACCCCTTCTGACACATTGGAACACTCCAGTGTATCTTAAGAGGTCCTAAGACCTCTTAAGACACACTTGAGCATTCCAATGTTTCAAAAGAGGTCATGGGGACTCGCTAGGGGTCCTAGTATGTCTTATCATGCATTAGGACCCCTAGAGAGTCCACATGACCATTTTTGAAATATTCAAACGCTCAAGTATGTCTTAAGGGGTCTTAGGACCCCTTCAGACACACTTGAATATTTCAATGTGTCAAAAGGGGTCATGGGGACTCCCTAGGGGTCCTAGTATTCCTTATCATGCATTAAGACCCCTAGGGAGTCCCCATGACCTCTTTTGACACACTAGAATGCTCAAGTGTGTATTAAGAAGTCACACGACCCCTTAAGACACACTTGAGAGTTCCAATGTATCAAAAGGGGTCATGGGGACTCCCTAGGGGTCCTAGTACACCTTATCATGCATTAGGACTTGCAGGGCATCCCCATGACCCCTTTAGACATATTGGAATGCTCAAGTGTGTCTTAAAGCATCCTACGACCCCTTAAGACACACTTGAGCATTCTAATGTCTCAAATGGGGTCATGGGGACTCCGTAGGGGTCTGAGTATGCCTTATCATGCATTATGACCCCTAGGAAGTCCCCATGACCCCTTTTGACACATTGGAATGCTCAAGTGTATCTTAAGGGGTCCTAGGACCCATTAAGACACACTTGAGCATTCCAATGTGTCAAAAGGGGTCATGGGGACTCCCTAGGAGTCCTAGTACACCTGATCACGCATTAGGACCCTTAGGACTATGACCCCTTAAGACACACTTGAGCATTTCAATGTGTCAAACAAGGTCATAGAGACTCCCTAAGGGTCCTAGTACACCTTATCACATGTTAGGACCCCTAGGGAGTCCCCATGACCCCTTTTGACACATTGGAATGCTCAAGTGTGTCATAAGAGGTCAAGTGTGTCATAAGGGGTCTCAAGACCCCTTAAGACACACTTGAGCGTTCCAGTGTCTCAAAAGATCTTAAGTGTGTATTAAGGGATCTTACGACCCCTTCGGACACACTTGAGCATTTCAATTTGTCAAAAGGGGTCATGGGGACTCCCTAGGGGTCCTACTCCACCTTATCACACGTTAAGACTGCTAGGAAGTCCCCATGACCCCTTTTGACAAATTAGAATTCTCCAGTGTGTCTTAAGAGGTCCCAAGACCTCTTAAGACACACTTGAGCATTCCAATGTTTCAAAAGGGGTCATGGGGACTCCCTAGGGGTCCTAGTATGTTTTATCATGCGCTAGGACCCCTAGGAAGTTCCCATGAGTTCTTTTGACACATTTGAATGCTCAAGTGTGTCTTAAGGGGTCCTAGAACCCCTTCAGACACATTTGAGCATTCTGATGTGTCAAAAGGGGTCAAGGGGACTCCCTAGGGGTCCTAGTACACATTATCATTTTTTAAGACCCCTAGAGAGTCCCCATGACCGATTTTGACACACTCAAAGGCTCAAGTGTGTCTTAAGAGGTCATAAGACCCCTTAGGACACACTTTAGCATTCCAATGTTTCAAAAGGGGTCATGGGGACTCCCTAGGGGTCTTAGTATACCATATCATGTGTTAGGACCCCTAGGGATTTTCCATGACCCCTTTAGGCATAATGGAATGCTTAAGTGTGTCCTAAGGGGTCCTATGACCCCTTAAGACACACTTGAGCATTCTAATGTGTCAAACAGGGTTATGGGGACTTCATAGGGGTCCTAGTATGTCTCATCACATGTTAGGAACCCTAGGAAGTCCCCATGATCTCTTTTGACATATTTGAATGCTTAAGTGTGTCTTAAGGGGTCCTAGGACCCCTTAAGATGCACTTGAGCATTTCAATATGTGAAAAGGGGTCATGGGGACTCCCTACGGGTCCTAGTATGCCTTATTAAGTGTTAGGACCCTATGACCCCTTATGACACACTTGAGCTTTCCAATGTGTGAAAAGGGGTCATGGGGACTCCGTATGGGTCCTAGTATGCCTTATCAAGTGTTAGGACTCTGACCCCTTAAGACACACTTGAGCATTCCAAATGTGTCAAAAAGGGTCATGGGGACTCCCTAGGAGCACTATTATGGCTTATCATGTGTTAGGACCCATATGGATTCCCCATGACCCCTTTTGACACATTGGAATGGTCAAGTGTGTCTTAAGAGGTCATAAGACACCTTAAGACACACTTGAGCATTTTAATGTTTCAAAAGGGGTCGTGGGGACTCTTTAGGGGTCCTAGTATGCCTTATCACGCGTTAGGACCACTAGGGAGTCCCCATGACCCTTTTTGACACATTGGAACACTCAAGTGTGTCTTAAGGGGTCATAAGAACCATTAAGATAAACTTGAGCATTCCAATGTGTCAAATGGGGTCATGGGGACTCCCTAGGGGTCTTAGTATGTTTTTTCATGTATTAGGACCCTAGGAAATGCACATGACCCCTTTTGAGACATTCGAATACTCAAGTGTGTCTTAAGGGGTCTTAGGACCCCTTAAAAAACACTTGAGCATTCAAATGTCTCAAAAGGGGTCATCGGGACTCCCTAGGGGTCCTAGTACATCTTATCATGCATTAGGACCCCTAGGGAGTCCCCATGACCCATTTTTGACACATTGTAATGGTCAAGTGTGTCTTAAGGGATCTTAAGACCCCTTAAGACACACTTGAGCATTACAATTTGTCAAAAATGAGTCATGGAGACTCCTTAGGTGTCTTAGTAGGGCTTATCATGCGTTAAGACCCCTAGAGAGTTCGCATGACCCATTTTGACACATTGGAATGCTCAAGCGTGTCTTAAGAAGTCATAAGACCCTTTAAGACACACTTGAGCATTCCAATGTTTCAAAAGGGGTCATGGGGACTCTCTAGGGGTCCTAGTAGATTTTATCACACATTAAGACCCTTACGAAGTCTCCATGACCCCTTTTGGCACATTAGAATGCTCAAGTGTGTCTTAAGAAGTCATAAGACCCCTGAAGACACACTTGAGCATACCAATGTTTCAAAAGGGGTAATGGGGACTCCTTAGGGGTTGTAGTATGTCTTATCATGCGTTAGGACCCCTAAGGAGTCCCCATGACCCCTTTTGACACATTGGAATGCTCAAGTGTGTCTTAAGGGCTCCTAAGACCCATTATGACACACTTGAACATTCTAATGTGTCAAACGGTGTCATGGGAACTCTCTAGGGGTACTTGTACACCTTATCACGTGTTAGGACCCTAGGTAGTCCCCATGACCCCTTTTGACACATAAGAATTCTCAAGTGTGTCTTAAGGCATCCTAGGAACCCTCAAGACACACTTGAGCATTCCTATGTGTCAAAAGGGGACATGGGGACTTCCTAGGGGTCCTAATACACCTTATCATGGGTTAGGACCCGTAGGGAGTGCCCATGACCACTTTTGACATATTGGAATGCTGAAGTGTGTCTTAAGGGGCCTGAATGCTCAAGTGTGTCTTAAGGGGTCTTAGGACCCCTTAAGACACACTTGAGTGTTCTAATGCATCAAAAAGGGTCACGAGGACTCCCTAGAGGTCCTTGTATGCCTTATCAAGCGTTAGGACCCCTACGGAGTCCCCATGACCCCTTTTGACACATTGGAATGCTCAAGTCTATCTTAAGGGGTCGTAGGACCCCTTAAGACACACTTGAGTATTGTAATATGTCAAACAGGGTCATGTTAACTCTCTAGGGGTCCTAGTACACCTTATCATGCATTAGGACCCCTAGGGAGTCCCCATGACCTCTTTTCACACATTGGAATCCTCAAGTGTGTCTTAAGGGATCCTAAAACCCCTTTAGACACACTTGAGCATTCCAATGTGTCAAAAGGTATCATCGGGAGTCCCTAGGGGTCCTCGTACATCTTATCACACATTAGGACACTTAGGGAGTCCCCATAACCCCTTTTGACAGATTGGAATGCTCAACTATGTCTTAAGGGGTCCTAGGACCCCTACAGACATACTTGAGCATTCCAAATGTGTTAAAAGGGGTCATGGGGACTCCCTAGGTGTCCTAGTATGTCTTATCACATGGTAGGACCCCTAGGGGGTCCCCATGACCCCTTTTAACACATTGGAAAGCTCAAGTGTGTCATAAGGGGTCTATCAAAAGGGGTCATGGGGACTCCCTAGGGGTCCTAGTATGCCTTATCATGCGTTAGGACCCCTAGAGAGTCCCCATGACCCATTTTGACACATTGGAACATTGAAGTGTGTTTTAAGAGGTCATAGGACCCCTTAAAATACACTTGAGCATTCCAATGTTTCAAAAGGGGTCATGGGGACTCCCTAGGGGTCCTAGTACACCTTATCACATGTTAGGACCCTTGGGGAGTCCCCATGACCTCTTTTGACATATTACAATACTCAAGTGTGTCTTAAGGTGTCCTAAGACCCATTAAGATACACTTGAGCATTTGAATGTGTCAAAGGGGGTCATGGGGACTCCCTAGGGGTCCTAGTACACCTTATCACTCGTTAGGACCCCTAGGAAGTCTCCATGAACCCTTTTGACACATTGGAACATTGAAGTGTGTCTTAAGGGGTCCTAGGACCCCTGAAGACACACTTGAACATTCCAATGTGTGAAAAAGGGTCATCGGGACTCCCTAGAGGTCCCAGTATGCATTATCACATGTTAGGACCCCTAGGGAGTCCCCATGACCTCTTTTAACACATTGGAATAGTCAAGTGTGTCTAAAGGGGTCCTTTGACATATTGGAATGCTCAAGTGTATCTCAAGAGGTCCTAAGACCATTTAGGACACACTTGATAATTATAATGTGTTAAAAGGGGTCATGGGGACTCCCTAAGGGTCCTAGTATGCCTTATCATGTGTTAGGACCCCTAGGGATTCCCCATGACCCCATTTGACATATTAGAATGCTCAAGTGTGCCTTAAGGGTTCCTTTGACACATTGGAATGCTCAAGTGTGTCTTAAGGGGTGCTAAGACCCCTTAAGACACACTTGATCATTCCAATGTGTCAAAAGGGGTAATCAAAAGTCCCTAGGGGTCCTAGTACACCTTATCACACATTAAGACCCCTAGGGAGTCCGCGTGACCCCGTTTGACACATTGGAATGCTCAACTATGTCTTAAGAGGTCATAAGACCGTTAAGACACACTTGAACATTCTAATGTTTCAAAAGGGGTCATGGGGACTCCCTAGGGGTTCTAGTACACCTTATCACACGTTAAGACTCCTAGGGAGTCCTCATGACCCCTTTTGACACATTGGAATGCTCAAGTGTTTCTTAAGAGGTCATAAGACCCCCTTAAGACACACTTGAGCATTCCAATGTTTCAAAAGGGGTCATGGGGACTCCCTAGGGGTCCTAGTACACCTTATCACATGTTAAGATCCCTAGGGAGTCCCCATGACCACATTTGACATATTGGAGCACTCAAGTGTGTCTTAAGAGGTCCTCAGACCCCTTAAGACACACTTGAGTGTTCCAATCTTTCAAAAGGGGTCATGGGGACTCCCTAGGGTTCCTAGTACACCTTTTCTCACGTTAAGACCCCTAGGGAGTCCCCATGACCCTTTCTGACACATTAGAATGTTCAAGTGTGTCTTAAGAGGTCCTAAAATCCCTTAAGACACATTTGAGTGTTCCAACATTTCAAAAGGGGTCATGGGGGACTCCTTAGAGGTCCTAGTATGTCTTATCACGTGTTCGAACCCCTAGGGAGTCCCCATGACCAGTTTTGACACATTGTAATGCTCAAGTGTGTCTTAAGGGGTCGTAGGATCCCTTAAGACACACTTGAGCTTTCCAATGTGTTACATGGGGTCATGGGGCCTCCCTAGGGGTCTTAGTATGCCTTATCACTCATTAGGACCCTTAGAGAGTCCCCATGACCCCTTTTGACACATTGGAATGCTCAAGTGTGTCTTAAGGGGTCCTAGGACCTCTTAAGACACACTTGAGTGTTCCAATGTGTCAAAAGGTGTCATGGTGACTCCCTAGGGGTGCTAGTATGCCTTATCACATGTTAGGACCCCTAGGGAGTCCCATGACCCCTAGTGACACATTAGAATGCTCAAGTTTGTCTTAAGGGGTTCGACTGCTCAAGTGTGTCTTAAGGGGTCTTAGGACCCCTTAAGACACACTTGAGCATTTCAATGTGTCAAAAAGGGGTCATAGGGACTCCCTAGGGGTCCTAGTACACTTTATCATGCTTTAGGACCCTTAGGGAGTTCCCATGACCCCTTTTGACATATTGGAATGCTCAATTGTGTCTTAAGGGCTTGTAGGACCCCTTAAGACACACTTGAGGATTCTAATGTGTCAAACATGGTCATGAGGACTCCCTAGGGGTCCTAGTATGCCTTATCACATGTTAGGACCCTTAGGGAGTATCCATGACCCCTTTTGACACAGTGGAATACTCAAGTGTGTCTTAAGTGGTCCTAAGACCCCTTAAGACACACTTGAGCATTCCAATGTGTCAAAAGGTGTCATCGAGAGTCCCTAAGGGTCCTAGTATGCCTTATCACATGTTAGGACCTCTAGGGAGTCCCCATGACCCCTTTTGACACATTAGAATGCTCAAGTGTGTCTTAAGGGGTCCTAGGACCCCTTCAGACATGCTTAAGCATTCCAATATGTCAAATGTGGTCATGGGGAGTCCCTAGGGGTCCTAGTATGCCTTATCATGTGTTAGGACCCCCTAGGGAGTCCCCATGACCCCTTTTGACGCATTGGAATGCTCAAGTGTGTCTTAAGGGGTCGTAGGACCCCTTAAGACACACTTGAGCATTCCAATGTGTCAAAAGGGGTCATGGGGACTACCTAGGGTTCCTAGTATGCCTTATCACATGTTAGGACTCGTAGGAAGGCCTCATGACCCCTTCTGACACATTGGAATGCTCAAGTGTGTCTTAAGGGGTCCTAGGACCCCTTAAGACATACTTGAGCATTCCAATGTGTCAAAAGGGGTCATGGGGACTCCCTAGGGGTCCTAGTATGTCTTATCATGTGTTAGGACCCTTAGGAGTCCCCATGACCCCTTTTGACACATTAGAATGCTCAAGTGTGTCTTAAGGGATCCTACAACCCCTTAAGAAACACTTGAGCGTTCCAATGTGTCAAAAGGGGTCATGGGGACTCCCTAGGGTTCCTAATGCATGATAAGGCGTACTAGGACCCCTGACAAATCCCCATGACCCCTAGAAAGTCTCTCTCTCCACCTCTAGTGAACTATTCTTCAAAGCCTCCATTTCTGCATAGCTAGGGTTTACGACACCTATAAAAGGCACATTTAATACAAATAATTAGCTGACCACCTTTAAAGACCTAATAGAAATGAGAAAAAAATTTAGGCCAAAAATACATACCCGCATTTCTGTATGTAGTACCA
>BSBK01013454.1:0-57894 GCA_027943335.1 Chamaecyparis obtusa | reverse complement strand
ATGGTAGATTCACTTACATTGAACATCCAGAGCCCCTACCATCGATAGAGGCACCTCCTATCAAGCACCAGGAAAATAACACCAATGAACAACAAGAAGAAACTGACAATCAGGAAGGACATACCGAGAAAGAAAATGAACCTAAATAGGATGCACAAGAAAGAAGAGATCAGATACTAGCTAGATTTTTTAGACAAAATCATCCTAAGAACCAAATCATTGGCGACAAGAAAGCTAGCATGCAAAAAATGATTAAAACAAGACAAGGTACATGCTTAGTTTGTGAATTTGAATTGAAAAATGTTAAAGTTGCATTGGAGAATGAAGAATGGATAAATGCAATAACTGAGGAGAATGGACAGATAGAGAAAAATAAGATGTGGACCTTAGTATCTAGACCTAAAGATAAGAATGTTATTGGTAACAAGTGGATATTTAGAAAGAAACCGAATGAGAATGGAGATGTTACAAGGAATAAAGCTAAACCAGTTTGCAAGGGGTATGCATAGGAAGAATGGATAGAGTATGGTGAGACCTTTGCACCTGTTGCCAGACTTGAAGGAGTTCAAATGTTACTGGCCTATGCAACACATAAGAAGTTTAAATTTTATCAAATGGGCATTAAGTCTGCATTTCTGAATGGGATACTTGAAGAAGAAGTCTACATAGAACAACCAAAAGGGTTTGACAATCCAGACAAGAAAGATATGGTATGTAGACTACATAAAGCTTTATATGGTTTAAAGAAAGAATCAAGAGCCTAGTATGAAAGGCTGCATAATTATTTGTTAAGTATTGGATTTGTTAGAACTAGTGAGAAAAATAGTTTGTATATGAAAGGTGAGACTGATGATCTACTTTTTTAATTACTAGGATATTTGTGCATGATATTATTTTTGGAGGAAAAGATCACATATGTAAATAATTTGCTGATGGAATAAGAAAATAATTTGAAATGTCTATGTTTGGAGAGATTAAGTTCTTTTTAGGACTACAGGTTATTCAGCAGAATGATGGGATATTCATCACACAATCCATGTATATAAAAGAAGTACTAAAAACATTTGGCATGGAAGATGCTAAACTAGTTGGAACACCAATGGTCAAAGGCTGCAAACTGACTAAAGATGATGAATCTATAGAGGTAAACTAGACACTGTATTGATCTATGATTGGTAAGTTATTGTATGTAGTACATAGTAGACCTAATATTGCACATGCTATGGGGATTGTTACAAGATTTTCTACAAATCCTAGGGAGTCACACATGGTTGCTACAAAAATAATCTTAAGATACTTGAAGAAAATTGAGGACTATGGATTATGGTATCCTAAGGATGGCAAGTTTGAACTTAAAGTTTACATCGACATTGATTGGGGTGGAAATGTGGATGATAGAAAGAGTACCACCTAAGGAGCATTTTTCTTTGGTGAAAGACTTGTTACCTTGACAAGTAAGAAACAGTCTTGTATTTCCTAGTCTACAGCCGAAGTAGAGTATGTTGTTGCTACTACAAATTGTTCAAACATTGCATATATCAAGCAAGTGTTGGAAGGGATAAATGATACAATCACTAAGCCGGTGATTATATACTATGACAACACAAGTACCATAAACATTTCAAAGAATCTAGTGATGCATTCAAAAATAAAGCACATATCTATCAAGTATCACTACTTAAGGGAACAAGTACAGGAGAAGCAAGTAAAAATGGATTATGTTACAACTAAGGAGCAACTTGCTAACATATTTACCAGGCCTCTACCAAAGGATACATTTGAATACTTGAGGACTAGACTTGGGGTCCGTCCCCTATCTACCGATCACTAATGTGATTTGGATGTTGCATCAGCCTAATCTTATCAGAAGATCATACATGTTGATGCAACAAGTTCACACTTTGGATTCTATCTAAGGTTGTGAAAGATTTGAGGAGTCTGAACACATATTGGCATAATCAGTATATAGAGATACAGTGAATGCACTAGGCAATAGAGAGTGACATGGTTACTACAGAGTTGTATGTTTACATTTTTCTTTGGCATTGTTGTCAAAGGGAGAGTTAAACAATATGAAAACTACAGACTATAGAGCTAGAGAACTAAAAGGAGAGATAAACAATATGATAACCGAGGAGAATACTGGAATATCTATCTAAGGGAGAGACAATTTGAGACCTACAAAGATCATATCTATAGAAGAAGTTCTGCACTTGCAATGTTGTCAAGTAACATAGTGATTAAACATATTAAGCTAAGGAGAGCTTACCGAGCTACAAAATTCACTTACAGAGTTGTAGAATACATGTTTGGTATGTTTATGGTACACTTCATATTGTTTGAGTTGCCATCAATGCCAAAGGGAGAGATTGATGAACTACAACTGATTGAGACCATGATTGAATAACTACAAGTGATTGATGATCACTTACCGAGCACTGAATTGATATGTAAGATAATTGAATCAATTTTATGTTGTCATTGATGTCAACTAGTTTTGATAGTAATTATCATGGAGTTGCAAATATCTACACATCTGAGAAGAGAGGGAGAAAGATGAAAAACTAAGATATCTACATTGAGGAAGATGGAGATGACAGATGAGGATAAGGAATACTCTTGGTAACTTATTGATGAGTCTATGACTTCATAATGTTGACTTGATTATGTTGCATTAATCTGTTATGAATTTAGAAGAAAATTGTTACAAAGCAGTGTGGTCAGTTAATGAAGCATTCTACTATACACCGAGTAGTGTAGTGTATACTGATGAGCAAAAGTATAAACTGAGCTTTTGTTTACCGATGCATTTCTTTGTTAACCGAATATGAACAAAAGAACTAAATGATTAGTTTAGCCGATAGAAGCTGATGAGTTGTAAAGTGTTATGATTTCAAGATAGAAGATAAAGTTTGTTATAAGATCAAAAGCTAGCAAAATTCAAGGAAGATCTAATGGATGGAATCAAAACATATTACTGACACAACCACCAAAGAAGGTTTAAGTGACAAAATAACCAAAGGAGATTCAGCAGTAAAATCTGATGGATGAAAATAAAATGGTTTACTTATCCATTTAAGAGACTAGGGTTTCACAATAAAATGAATGCTAGAGGAAGGAAACTATAAAGATATCATGTGAACAAGCTTCATGCATGCCTAATTAAACTAGTTAAGGAGAATCGAGCTACAAAGATTACCGAGTGTCAGAGAGCCATTTACCTAGGGACAGTAAGTTACTGAATGTTGATGAATTGAATAGGAATATTGATCAAAGGATTTTTATGAGCTTAAGAATAGGTCTGAACATCTAAAAATCAAGTTGTATTGAATTTAGATCAATTGTTGTTACAGTTTAACAATTGTAAATAGATAAATCTCTTAACCAAGTATACTTGAAAGTCTTGTAATGTCATTCATAGAATGTACATTTGGTATCTTGTCAACCCCATAGTGAATGCTGGTTGGACAATAATGGTTAGTATTAAATCTTCTAACAAGGTCACACCTTACAGTGTGTTTTGTAATCTTTAATAGGGTTGGATCTTCACCGACCTCACTTCAGAAGAGTGAACAATTTTTGGGTTGTTGGTCCTAGCTGATTTTTCCCTTTACAAGTTTTCCACATTAAATCTTTTGTGTTATGTGCTTATTGTTGTGATTGTTTTATTTTCATACTTTACATATTGCATATTTGATTTGGTCGGTAATCACTATGAGAAATTAACTGGTAATCAGTAAAAACACAAACAATTTAAGTATTATTGTTTACCGAGCTGCAGAATAAGCTAAATTTGTTTTGAAGTTTTACATTTTGTATTTGGGACTGTGGATAACTGATTCACACCCCCCTCTCAGTTAATCTAATAGTTAGAAGATCTATCCCTTTTAGAAGCTGATTAAAACATTACAGTACATAGTCCTTGTTAGAGGATAGACCCTATTAGGATTCAAGAAAAAGAAGGTAGGCTCACTACCCAAAGAAGGTTATGTCCACCTTTAGAATTCACTGTTTGCAATACAAGTGTATGTAAAGAGATACACAATCTTTAAATGGTCTGATAGAAAGTATCTTTTCTTGATAAGCTCCAATGAAGTATATAATTTATCCTCTTCTCTACATCCAATAGACACAATCTCACAACTTCCACAATCCTCTTTTACATCACATTTATTCTACCATATCTTTTCAAAAGAAAAGATCTTACATATATACCCTATTACAAAATAAACCATCAGGTTGGCCAACTAGGATTTCTTAATATACAAATGATTACATAAATCCTTGCAAAGATACACATAGTATCTAAAATAGGTATACAACAATTATAGTTTAATAATTAAGAATCGACATGTGTAATTCATGTTCACCATTCATGATACATGCTACAACTCTGAAGCTGGCTTCCAAATAGGTCATCTCCAGAACCCATGCCACAATTGACATCATCCTATTTTTCATACTTTGTGAAGATCAGTGAACATTCTTTAGTACCCTATTTTTCATCCCCTAAGATCACATACACTAAATACTTATCACCTATAAGATATATCTAACACTTAGAGACTTACTCTATCAACTTCCAATGTCACTGTCTACTAATCAATCTTCACTAAATCTTCTGTAACTCAGCCAATATGCAATATTGCATCATGTGATCTTAGATATAAGATTACAACACCTTCCTATAACAACAACTGACTTCACATGTTCTAAAACATCCGTACAGTATCCGTACATTGTAATAACCAACCTGTTCTCTTCATAGAAACATATGTTGACATCAATGAAAAACATGAATGACAACAATAGTAATTTTAACATCACTCAATGTAGTGATTAAAAATATTAAATGTATCCAAAAATCTCCCCAATGGATTAGAAATATCCAACAAGACCAAGGTTGAACATTGAATCAAAGGAGGAAAGAAGAGAATATCAAAGACAATATAGAAGACAGTCTCATAGATGTCAGCAAGAATAATTGACATAAAGTCAAAGAGAACAACATTGGGTAAGACATAATGAAGTTGATAGCCAAATAATTCATAGAAGGGAAAAAGTAATAGTGGAACAATTAGAAAATGAAAATTGAGATGAAACAAATGTTCAAAGAAACAACCATCAATGAACTTCTGATCAAAGCCTTCAAAATGAAGGGCTTCAAGGGATTCAAGATGATCCTGAACCAAGTCATAGATATAAAAATCCACCTAATGTAAATATTTAGTTGGATGTTGGGTGAACCCACAATAGTGGGTTACACTTTTTTGCCTGAACGGACACTGAACTCTACATTTTGAAAAAAAAAATCAGATTCGAATGCATATTCTCCTTAAACCGTTTGGAATCGGAAGATGAAGTAAATTAGAGTCTTTTAGGATTTTCTCTCTAGATTATCAATACATTTTTTATTTTATTTTTTGAATTTATTTGATTGGTTTTTTCTTTCTCCCCCGAAAACTGGTAGGTGTCTAAAAATGTCATTTTCAAAGAGTTACATTGTTTTCATAGAGCATAAATTTTTTTCTAAAATAAATATTGTACACACTAAAATATGCACTTCTATGAACCATTACATGCAAGGTTGCTCAAGAATGAGGCCTCACAAAGCGGCTCATAGCTCTCTATGCATGGAGTTGCAAGGGACTATGAGTTTTGCTCTCAGCTAGAGCTACAAGAAGGTGACCTTGCTAGTCAACCATACAATGAGAGATTCAAGTGAAGACAAGGGCAAGAGTGCCAATGTCTCCAAGAATCTAAATGGAAATGCAATGCAAATGCAACTAGTATGAATGTGCAAATGTGCAAGCTATGCTATGAAAATGGAAGTACAATAGATTTCAAGCCCCTAATTAAGCTATGTGAGATCTATTCTATTGCATAAAAGGAAATCTAATCTATGATGCCATGAATGTAACTATGAAAGTAAAACTATTATGAAATGCAACTAAAATGATGAAAGCAACAAGTCTTCAATGTCTTCAAAAAGCTCCAAATGTACCTAGAAAACCTGCAGCATAACAATAGCATAAAATATGGATATGCAAATCAAGGAGAGAGCTCTCCTTTTATAAGAAATGAGGTGAAATGGACCATGGAGATTAAGAGGCAAAAAGTCTTAATCAGCGGTGGAGGTTGAAAGAGGAGCAATCCATGTGCACAAACATCCTCCAATGAGAGTGAAGTGTTGACTTTTGAGCCTCATGTGAGACAAAAGTGCCTTTTTCCCTTTTTATAAAATAGGAATAATGTTTTATTTGTGCAACTTAGGATAAGAGGAAAGTGGGGCTTTTTATTTAATTGAAAGGGGAGGAAATATTCCTTTTAATCAAATAAAGACTTAGGATAAATGGTTAGCCCAAGGATAAAAATCCAATATATGATCGAATTTAGGATTTGATCAAGAAATTGATATTGTTGAAAATATTGATTATTGATCAAAATGATTCAGGGTTGATAAATTGAATAAATGGGGCCCAAAGTCTAGGCGACCATTTTAGGGTGCATACATTTGCCCCTCTTTGACTAATGTGTGATCGATTTGGGAACACATGTAGTCAAAGAATGAAGTTGAAATGTGAGATCGATTTGGGATCACAAAACAACTCAGATATGAGGTCAATTCGGGATCACATCTGGACAAACATAAACAAAAGCTTAGACCAACACCGTCGCTGCTAGGTGCAAATCAAGCTTTAGACAAAACTTATCACCGTCGCTGCTAGGCAATAATCAATGTCTAAAAATGGGAGATAAGAATCTCAAATTTTGAGCAAAAGCTCACAAAAGATGTCTGAATCAGGAAAATCAAAGAAATCAGGGATGAGAATCTCATAAATACTGCCCCCTCGGAATCGAAATCGAAATCTGTTAGAGGAGAGACAGTGAACTGATAAAGATTTGACCAAATCAGAAAGAAATCATAATCGAATGTAAGTGATAACAGGATAACCATTAGGCAATGAAACATGCCCCAGTGAGGAAGTAGAAGAATAGAAATAGAAGACTAGAAATAGAGTGGATGAAAGACTAGAAAATTTGAAAGACATGGAAAGGAAGAAATTCCACCGGAAATCAAATTATGCCTCAAAAGGTCAATCAACTGCGCAGAAGGGGGGAAAGAATTTGAAATGCGATTTTGACTATGAAGATGACCTCGGATTTCGATTTCGAGTCCGAAAATGGATCCAGGACGTCGAAATTAGCTAGGGGTGCAATTTTCGCGCAATTCCGAGGTGTTTTGAAAATTAGGTCAAAAAGTCAAAATGCTATAAAAGGGGTCAAAATGTCATTTTCAAAAATCATTTGTCTTTTAGTGATTTGAGAATTTCAGAGCTTTTAGAGAGAGAAAATGGCTCAGCAAGCAGGAGTTCCCGTCCACAGGCATCGATTCGAGCGCGCCCAGTTGCATAACCGGCCACCACACTATCCTGCCCCGGTATGTTTTCGAAAAACTCGAGCTTTTTGATCATTTCTAGCATTTAATAGCTTTTTTAGCATGTTTTTTTTCAAATTTTAAATTTCAAAATTTTTGGTTGTGCGAAATATCGCGCGATACTTTAGAAGTATCGCGCGCTTTGGGGAGAAGTATCGCGCGACACTTCGCGTGCCCCAAAAGTATCGCACACTTTGGGCATCAGTATCGCACGATACTGGGAGAAAGATCATGCGATAGCGGGCGAAGTATCGCCCGACATAAGGTTTATCGCCCTACTATAGGGAGAAGTATCGCACAATACTTCTCTGAAAAAGAATATCGCCCAGTTAAAAATTTTGATATTTAATGCATTTTTTGAGCAAAAATGACATGGGTCTAGACAATGTTACGTTTTTAAGATGTTTTATACTGAGTTTTTTTTTTTGGACATCCATCATGATATGTACTAACAACGGGTTTGGTTTTGGCTTGCAGGAGGTTTTTCCGGCGCTCATCATCAGAGCGCCGAAGGTGACAGGATTACGGTGTGTCCGAAATCTGGATGATCCGGGCAATGCCGATATCAGGGCTATGGGATTCCGGTATCTGTTGAGGTACCTTTATATCCGAGCAGACCATGGGTTGTTGACTGCGCTGGCCGAGAGATGGCACAGCGAGCACAACACCTTCCATCTACCTACTGGAGAGGCATCGATCAGCTTAGAGGACGTCTATAGGATCCTCCGAGTTCCATGCCACGGAGAGCCTGTAAGTATAATCATGTTTTGAGATATAATCATAAATGTAATGTTTCCATGAGATGAAAACTAACATGATTTATGTGTTTGTCACAGGTGTACTATGATCAGGACGTCACTGAGGGGTGTCGATTGATTCAGGAGATGTTTCAGGATGTGACCATCCTAGATAGGCATGTCAGCTGGGAGCGACTGCTTGATGACTTCAGCCGAGACTATCCGGTGCCATGTATTGTGGCATCGATCATTTCACAGATCCTGATGACTGATCGCAATCAGAAGGGATTCCCGCTCGGATGGGGCAGACTACTGGTAGACTTGGTAGGCAGGCCTCGACGGATGGCATGGGGGCCTGCGATCTTAGCAGAGATATATCATGAGCTGCATGAGATCGTCTACAGGGACGGTCGGACATGGGCGTGTGGTGCCATCCTGGCACAGGTATGGGCATGGGAGCACATTGCTGTAGTGCGTCCCAGGGTTCAGCCGAGGGAGAGGAGGTACCCATTCATTTATAGGTACATCGGATTTATATCACATGCCCATTCAGGGGATGTGACCTACTATCGACAGATTCTGGATGAGATAGCCTCATTCACATGGAGGCCATAAAGGGAGGTGGAGGTTTGGGGGGATGCTGCAGAGGAGCTGAGCTATATGCTGTGCAGTCGGCCACTGGTAGGTCGATATGCAGATATCATAGAGAGGTTTTGCATCAGTCGGGTGTGGCGGCAGTTCGGGAGGCAGCAGCGAGTCTCGACAGAGACTACTACTTATGCCAGAGCCAGGGATGAGGAGGGACATGGGTGGCTACCCATGCTGGATTATCAGCAGGCTGTCGCAGAGACAGCAGCTATCAGGAGCGAGCCTTAGGATTATTTCCCAGATGTGGTAGACGCAGGGGCTGATGGAGCCTACAGAGCAGAGCGGCGGAGGGTACCATTCCCTCGATTTACAGTACCAGATGCTCAGGTGCCAGCGCCGGGAGGAGAGGGAGGAGAGGGAGGGGATGGAGGAGACGGAGGTGACGGAGGAGAGGAGGGAGGAGATGGAGGAGATGGCGGGAGGGGGAGAGGGAGGAGGATGGAGAGAGGAGAGGGGTCGGGATCAGGTGGCCGGAAACGGTCATGGGGACAGAGATCAGCCACTCCTGAGGAGGAGGCGAGACCAGCTCGCCGGCAGGTAGAGGTACAACAGGAGCAGCCTGCGGGGGGAGAGGACCTGAGAGCCCAGATACAGGCTCGGGAGACCGAGATACAGCAGCTGCGGACCACCATAGCTGTGAGAGATCAGCAGCTCCTGGATCTGAGGGCAGAGCGGGATCAGCAGATAGCTGATCTCAGAGCAGAGATAGCACGCCGTGAGGCGATGGCACAGACCGAGGCACTGGAGCTCCGACGGGAGTCAGCGAGGGCTGCTTACTATCACGGATTATATCTGCAGGCCGTCCCAGAGGGTGAGAGAGCACCATCATACTCTCAGCGGGCAGGGGTATCAGACGTGGCATTTGATAGGAGAGCTATGCCTCCTCCACCACCACGAGCTCCTCACGAGGGTGGCAGCGAGTCTTAGGGTTAGGTCTTAGGTTGTTTGGACATATTTTGAGACTTTTGATCTAGATTTTGGGATCTCATATTGTATATCATGATATTTATTGATTTATGAGATTACTGGATGTTCGATGTATCATGTGTATTTGTCTCACTTGTGATGGATGTATCAGTTTATGTATATTGTCTTGTCATTTTGCTCAAAATGCTTATGTATGTGCTTATGTATGTTCTCTCTCATAGTTGTATGTATAGTTCTCATGTGTATGATATAGACCTATGTTTCTTGAAAATGACAGTTTTGATATAGATATGATGATGTGATTAACCCCTTGTGATGAACAGGAACAGGTTCGAGATGAAAAAGACAAGGAGCGAAAGACATGATCAAGAAGAAGAGAAGGTGAGCGCAGTTGACTAACAGGTCCATGTAGGATGAAAAGGAGAGCTCTCTCCATGTGCAAGATGCAAGACTAGACTAACATGACCCTAAAAATGCAAGCTACTATGAAAGTGGTTGACTTGCAAGGTCACAACGCTTATAGACATCTAATTATCATCATCGAGCGTTATTGGTAGCGTCGTAAGATCATACAATGCACACTAGCATTACTATGTGGATATGAATATGATCTCTATCAGATAGAAATGTGGAAATCTTACCTAGGCATCAAAGACATATAGGTCAAGATGACTAATGCAGTAAGATTACCTAAGTTTGATATGGCGAGATTATGCTTGTATCAGGACACATGAAAGTCAGGATAGCTAAAAGCATGCACTCGCAAAACAGTCAAGGATAATACCTTGTCAATCCATAGTGTCAAGTAGGACCAGCATAAATGCTCATGACAGTTAGGATCAACAAAATATACCCACAAGCAGATAAAGAAAGAAAACATGTTCTCATTCCCTCAGTCTTCTAGCTATGCATCATCGAAAACTTCTCAGGGAGAGATCACTCATCAAAAGAAATCCTCATAGACAGCACACAAAGAAAAATAAAGTCATCATATCGCCAGCGAGTTGATTGTTTAAGTGCGTGTGTGTTGGTCATAGAGTCAAATTCTGAGTATCATATCTGCTAATGGGAAATATCGCAGCATGCGAGACTGTTGGGTAAGACATCTGATAAGTGTTAAAAAAAACACTCGACACAAGGGTAGTGTTGAAAAACACTGTTTGGGGTGGTGTTGAAAAACACCTGTTGTGAAATATCCCAAGAGACAAACACACCAAAAGGACCTATGCGAACAGTTATGCCCCCTAGACAAAGACAAAGACCAATTCCAGACTAGGCCAAATAAGGCATGATGACAAGTGGCAAGTGTCGAGGACGCATGCTAACAAATAGGGGTGCAAAGGCCTCAAGCAACGCCTGTTGCCAGGTTTTCACCACTTGGATTCTTTTTTCATTTTTTCATTTTTATTTTTTTTTTTCATTTTTTTCATTTTTTCATTTTTTCATTTTTTTGAGATTTTTTCTACCAAGGCGCCTATTGCTAGGTTTTCACCAAGGCACTTTTTCTATTTTTTTAATTTTTTTGAATATTTTGATTTTTTTGTATTTTTTTCAGGACATTTTATGTTTTTTAGGATTTTTTCAGCATCATATATGAATTTTTTTGGTATTTTTTCAGGACCAATAAGATATATACAAAAGATGCCCCTAGACAGAACGGGCATCAAGGATAGAACTTCTTAAGGTGCACAATGTTGATGGGATCAGGGAGCTGTTCTCCATCAGGATCTGACAGTAAATACGCACCAGTACCAAAAGCAGCTGTGATGACATATGGTCCAAGCCAGTTAGGTTCAAACTTGCCCTTTTGCTCTCTGTTTTGTTGGTTCTTAGGGTTTTCTCATAAAACAAGATCACCTATTTGAAATTCTCTAGGGCGAACCTTCTTGTTGAATGCCTTGGACATACGTTTCTGATACGCTCTCATATGATCAAAGGAAGCCTTACGCTTCTCATCTAGAAGTTCTAGTTCCTGCAACCTCATGGCACGGTAATCCTCATCTGTAATCAAACCTTTGAGTGAGACTCTGAGGGATGGTATCTCGACTTCTAAAGGTAATATTGCTTCAGTGCCATAGGTGAGAGAGAAAGGAGTGGCTCCTGTAGGTGTGCGAATACTTGTTCGGTAAGCCCATAGTGCTGGATTGATTTGTAAGTGCCAATCCCTACCATTCTTGTGTACTGTTCTATGAAGAATCTTAAGAATGGTTTTGTTAGATGCTTCTGCCTGTCCGTTTCCTTGTGGGAAATATATGGAGGACCAGTGTTGCTTGATTTTAAACTTTTTGCATAGGTGCTTTAGGTCTTTATTCTTAAATTGACCTCCATTGTCAGTAATGATCTCAGAAGGCACTCCAAATCGGCAAATGATATGGTTCAAGATGAACAAAGAAATGGTCCTTCCTGAAGCAACAGAAAGTGGTACGGCCTCCACCCATTTTGTGAAGTAGTCAGTGGCAGTAATGATGAACTTGTGTCCACCTGATGAGTTGGGGTGAATTTGCCCAACCAGATCAAAGGCCCAGCGCTGAAATGGCCAATGAGAAATAGAAGGGATTAGCTCCCTACCCGGAGCATGAATCAGGTTGCCGTGTTTCTGACATTTTTCACATGACTTAGCAAAGGTGACTGCGTCTATCTGCATTGTGGGCCAATAATATCCCGCCCTAAGCAACCTTCGGGCCATGGCAAGACCATTAGAATGCCCACCACAAATGCCCTCGTGGATGTCAGCTAACGCTTGGTTGGATTCCTCCTTTTCCAAGCACCTAAGGAGTGTCCCATCTAAACCCCGTCTATATAAGTCACCAGAGATGAGGGTGTGGCGAGAGGCGTTACGGATGAGGTTTCGGCGTTCGGAGCGGGTGAATGTGTCAGGGATGATGCCATCACGAAGATATGAATAGATAGCACCATATCAGGAAGACTCGTGTGTGATAATGGCACAAATGACACGGCTTTCAGATGAGTCAAAGATGGGATGGTGTAGCTCTTCCACCAGGAATTCAAATCTGGATTTATGTGTCTCCAACTGAAGAAGTGAAGCCAATGTGGCCATGGCGTCTGCAGCTTTGTTCTCTATCCTAGGGATTTGTTGAAACGTCACAAAGGTGAAATAGCGTTTCAAAGAATCAACCATCTTTTTATAGGGTATCAATTTGTCATCCTTGGTTTGATACTCTTCATTGACTTGGTTGATGATTAGCTGAGAATCCCCAAAGACATGTAATTCTGTGATATTCCATTCTATAGCCATTTTCAAGCCATTAGTTAAAGCTTCATATTCTGCAATATTATTGGTACATGGGAATAATAGTTTATAAGACTTTGTAATGTTGTACCCATGTGGAGAAACAAATAACACTCCAGCACCTGATCCATTTTGTATGCGGGAGCCATCAAAGAACATTGTCCAAGTGCGAGTAGTGGTATATAAGATGTGTTCATCTGGGAATTCCACTTGGACTGGCATACTATCCTGGATTGGAAAATCAGCTAATTGGTCAGCAATAGCTTGCCCTTTTATTGCCTTCCTTTCAACGTACTCTATGTCAAATTCAGTGAGGACCATCATCCATTTAGCAAGTCTACCCGTCAGGGCAGCCTTACCAAGCAAGTATTTAAGGGGATCAATTTTGGCAATCAAGTGTATGGTATGTGCAAGCATGTAGTGGCGCAACTTTTGAGAAGCAAACACCACCGCGAGACAAGACTTCTCAATATTATTGTAATTGATCTCATAAGAGACTAGAGTACGGCTGATATAGTAGATGGCCCGTTCTTTCCCAGTATCATCTGTTTGAGCCAATAATGCCCCCAGGGAAGTGTCTGTAGCTGAGATATATAGAAGCAATGGTTTCCCTGGAATAGGAGGCATTAAGATCGGAGGATTAGCCAAGTATTGTTTGATCTGATCTAGGCTCTTTTGACAATCCTCGTTCCAAACACAAGAAGCACCCTTATGCAATGTCTTGTTGAAGGGTTGCGCTCTATCTGCAAGCTGAGAAATAAACCTCCTAATTGATTGAAGACGTCCTTGAAGACTTCTCATTTGGCTGATATTTCGAGGAGGTGGCATATCTAGGATTGCTTGGACTTTTTCGGGATCAACCTCGATACCTTTTGCTGATATTATGAATCCTAAAAGTTTGCCTGAGGTGACGCCAAATGCGCACTTCTTTGGATTCAATCTGAGTTGAAATTGTTCCATACGATCTAGAATTACTTCTAGATCATTGAGGTGTGTGTCCCTTTTTCTTGATTTTGCCAGGGTATCATCCACATAATCTTCCATATTTTTGTGCATCATATCATGAAAGATAGTTGTCATAGCTCTTTGGTAGGTTGCTCCTGCATTCTTTAACCCGAATGGCATGACGTTCCAACAATAGGTTCCCCATGCGCATGTAAAGGCTGTTTTCTCTTGGTCTTCAGGAGCTATTTTGATTTGATTATACCCCGAGAAACCATCCATTAGGGAATATATGTCATAGCCCGCCGTCATGTCCACTATCATGTCAATGTTTGGAAGTGGAAAGTCATCCTTTGGGCATGCTTTGTTTAGATCTCTAAAATCTGTGCAGACACGAATGGACCCATCATGTTTGGATACCGGTACTATGTTTGAGATCCATTCTGCATAATCGATGGCTCTAATAAATCCAGCTTTCAAAAGCTTTTCTAATTCTCCTTTGACAAGTAGAGCTATATGTGGATGCATTTTTCTTAGTCTCTGTTTGACTGGCTTGACTCCTGGAGCTATAGATAAGTGATGCATTATGAGATTTGTGTCAAGCCCTGGCATGTCTGAGTAGGTCCATGCAAAATTAATTTTCTTTTTCTATAAAAACTGTACATATGCCTTGGTCTCTTCCTCTGATAAAGACTGAGCAAGATGGACTACCTGAGGATTTTCTTCTGTGTTTAGATTGACCGGCTTTGTTGGTTCAATCAAGATTGATGATCTATCCTGGAAATAACTCGGCAAGTTATTAAGTACCCCATCCTTAGGTGCCTCAAAGAGGTTTTCACCTTTGGATGCGTCATTTCTTTTTACTATTTTTGGTTCTGACACCGCTACAAAGTGGTTTTCACCATCAGACCTATTTTTCTTTTTCTCTTTTGTTTTGAGACTGAGGTACTTAATATCAGGCTCCGTCATGCTGGTTGTTGGTTCACTGGTGGAAGAAGCCACGGGTTCGAGAGCATTCAGATAGCAAGCAATTTCGTAATCGTTGCGAAATGTGAGGAATGTGGGCTCATGGTGGCGCTGGGGCCAGTCAATCAGGTCAAAGTGAACAAGGGGCAAGTCAATGGTAGGTTCGATGTTGTGAATGTGAAAGGTGTCATCTCTGGTGACCATATAATCGGAGCTCATCAAGTCTTCTCCTAAGATACCTGAATTGGGGCTCATCCTATCAAACGAAGCATCGTCTACTAAGGCGATTTGAGGAGGGCAATCCTCTAGTCTGACACTAGGATCGTTAGTTGCATCGGGTTGGGTACTATAGGTGTGGATAATATCCACATCTAGATTAATTGTTGCATCTGAAAGCGAATCCCATTCATATTCATGGGAGTCTGTCTCTGAGTCATCATTTAGGCCTCGTGATGTAGAAGCCTCAAGGTTAGGGAGGGTTTCCCCCTTTCTAGTATTGGTACTATCCGTCGCAGCTAGGACAGTAACATTTTCCTTTGTCGATCTAGAAGTCACACAATCACTATCCGTCGCAGCTGGGATAGTAGGATTATTAAGCATCAAATCTGTGGAATCTCCCCAAAGGAGATTCGTGGAGGGCACCCAATCATCAGACACATCTTGTTGGTTGGAGAGATCGGGTGTATAATCTGCATCACTATCACTGTCCGTTGGAGCTGGGACAGGGATACCTTTCTGCTTCTTATTCTCAAAACCTAAGCCGATCGTGGACTTATTTTTGCGTCCAAAGAGAGCATGATCAAGAGGCTCAGCTTTAGCATCCAGCCTATGACTAAGGGGACCAAATCCTGGATATCCCATATTTTTGACCAGTGTATATCCTTTCCCATAAGTTTCAGGTGAAGGAGCAAAATTCTCATTATGTTTGTATTTCTCTTCGTGATATATCCAGTTCCTTACAGCAACTTCCTCTTTCTCTTCTTGAATGGGGACCGAAGACTCAACAAATTTCCCAAATAACGTCATTGCTGATGATGAAGGTTTCACATTTGGGGAGGGTCTCCCATAAGACCTAGGAGAGATTGGCATTTTTGTAAAAGAATCAATCTTATAATCTCCCATCCCAAGGTCCATGGTCTTGAATTTTTGCTTGCATTGTTCAAGTGAACTACTAGGATTGTCAGCTTCTCTATTCAAAGGTACATGTGATCCCGCAGAAATGTTATTAACTGATAGAGCACTGTCTCCCGGGATGCAAATTTCTACACCATTATGGGGGAACTTAACACACTGGTGATATGTCGATGGGACTGCCTGCATTTCGTGAATCCATGGCCTACCTAGCAAAATATTTTAGGCGAGAGGTCCAACATCAATAATTTGGAATAATATGTCTCTTTCTACAGGACCAATACGAATAGGCAAAACAGCCAATCCCTTAGAACTTCTTTCTGCTTCGTCATATGCTTTGATTGTGATTCTTTTCTTTGTGTCAATGACGTTCTCGGAATACCCTAGAGCTAGCAGAAAACTCAGAGTACAAATATTGAGCCCCGCACCCCCATCTATCAGTACACGCCTAACACGGGTTTTATGAATCATGACCTCGATGTGTAAGGCCAAATTATGTGGGTGACTAATGGATTTGTCATCTTCTTCTGAGAAGGTGAGGAAATGAGGGCTAGCCAAATGATTGACCATGTTTTGGAATTGGTTGATATCTAAGTTATTAGGGACATTGGCTGCTCGCAAAGCATCCTCGAGGACGCGCTTGTGCTTAGGAGATAATTCTAAAAGCTCAAAAATGGATATCTGAGCGGGTGTTCGTTGTAGTTGGTCAATAAGGTTATAATTGGAATCAGGACCAACGACGGGTTTTGGAGGAGCACCTTTGGACATGGGTTGTTTAGACTTGCTAGTGCTAGGACCTTTGATGATAATGGGTGCTTGAGCCTGACCCCTAGTGACAACATTGAGGGACCGGGGCATTCCTTGTGTGTGAGGACCTCTTATCACCACAACGGGTCTTTCATTAGTCATAGGAATTGAGTCCACATTATGTCCATAAGGATCTTTCTTTCTCACCATGTTGATATTATCGTCAGCCACTTCAAGCATGTTAATCACATTATCAGCGTGTGTGTATGTATAGTTAATAGCCGCCTTGCCATTCTTACTAGAATTCTCTCCTTTTTCATATTTAGGCAAGGGCTCTTTAAAGGCTTTATGGTCTGCATTAGTAGTTAACCCATCCACTTGTAATTGTCCTTTCTCAATAAGGTCTTGGACAAGATGCTTGAGTTTGAAACAATTTTCTATGTCGTGTCCAATCCCATTATGGAAAACGCAAAAAGCCTTAGCATCCCACCAATGAGGTAAAGGATCTGGTATTCGATGTTTTGTAGGATCCTGTGGGTGCGCCAGATTATGAGCAACGAGTGTCTTAAAAACATCTGCATAGGATTCCCCCAATTTAGTGAATTGTCTTTTCTCTGTTTTAGATCTCTTTTGATACTGAGGTTTGTCTTGTTGCGTTGATGATGTTTGCAACTTCATAGCTTGAACTGCATGAGAGAGATTAAGAACTCCTTCATTTTTGACCTGAGATGAATCAACAACTCCATCGTTGACAACTTGCTTGTTTTTGTTCCAATAAGAGTTCTTTTTGTCCTTGTTACCATTAGTATTGTTATTTTGGCTATTGTTGTTATTTGTTGGTTTAGCCAAAATTCCTTGTTCTTTCAGGACATCCTCAATGCGACATGCCACCTCTACCATAGTATCAAAAGAATTAAATGGAATCTTCTTGACTTCATACTTGAGTTCTGGTATTAGATTGTTCACAATGATATCAATTCTCTCTTCTTCAGGGATTGTCCTTGGGTATTTCGAACACAATCGCCTCCATCGTTGCAAAAAGGTGACAAAAGATTCCCCTTGATTTTGCTTAAGTTTACACAAATCAAGCATGGTGACTGACCTAGATAAATTGTAAGCAAAATGTTGCACAAATCTTTGGACAAGTTCTCTAAATGTCCTCACTGGAGGGGAAAGGTTGGTGAACCACTCCATGGCTTGACCTTTTAAACTCCTTGGGAATAATCTCAGCAAGTAGGAGTCTTCGTGGTGAAAGGAAAAGCTCATTATGTAGAATTGTCGAACATGGTCATGAGGGTCACCCGTGCCATCATATTTGTCGTATGTTGGGAATTCAACTTTCTTAGGAAATTCTACCATCACCACACTTTTGTCAATGGGATTAGGACATATGGAGTCCAAATGAAATGTACTCTTGGGAGCCTTCATTCTGTCTATATCCTTTTGCATTTGTAAGATTAACTCATCAGTTGAAGGATTCTGTTTCTTGATTTTTTGGTGAATATCAAAGTTATATGGAACTTTAGCGCCTTTGTTGATAAGACTTTCCAAAAATTGATCTTTGTTTTGTTCCACGTATTGCTCCACATAGGCTTGAAAGGATGGTTCTTGTTGCATAGTCATGAAGTCCATATGATCGGATTTAGCATAACTGCCTCCATGTTGTGAGCCATGATGTGCTCATTGGGAGGGTTGCTTTGAATGTCTATGAGACGATTGTCTCCTATGATGGTCATATCTTGAAGTCCTTCTTCCTCTAGGACTTGGGGATCGTGAGGGTGTCTTTGATCTTCTTCGAGGGCTAGGGGAAGGGGTAGATGGGGGCGAGTTGGTCCCACTATTGGCTCCCCTCCTGTTAGATCAATTTTGGAGTTGTTGTGCATAGAGTCTATCTTCTTCTTCTTGGGCGAATCTTTTCTGTATATCCAACAATGCACGTTCCTCTTCCTCTAGTTGTCGGAATTTTTCCTTTTTTGCAGCCTGTTCATCTAAGTAGGCTTGCTTCTCTCTCTCAATGCTTCTTAATCTTGTATTTGCGTATCGAGAAGTGTCCTTAAGTGGGGAGGTTTGTCTTGAATGCTTTATTGCATTAGCTGCGTTGATGTGGTGATCATTAGATTCGTTGTTCTGGTCTTCGTGTTGTGACCCTGAATCTGAGTGGGCTGACTTATGCTGTCTTTCAGCTCGTTGTTGAGCATCAAAATACCTCGCGTTGTTAGGAGGTGACCCGGGTGGACTGGCATGAGAAGAACCACCATACTCTCCTCTGTGTCGTTGAAAGATATCCTCGAGAGTTTGATTCATGGCTTCTCTTTGTTGTCGGGTGAAAGTGTAACTCATGTCCATACTTGATGAAAGTGGTATGAAAGAGGTGCTCACTTCACTAGGGTTAGCTCCCGGATTAAAATAAACCTCAGATTCACTCTTAGGAGATTGGTCAAAAAGGGGTCCTTTTCCCTTAGGTTGTCGACGGGTCTTGATAGGTGGTAACTGGCTAAAGGCAACAGGGGGTCACTTCCCTTGATTAACTTGGTACCTTGTCGTAACTGACATGAAAGAGAGATATTCTCAATGATAAGGTGACCTTTCAAAGTGTCAACACCAAACTAGGATAATCGAAATCCTCTATTGTCCAAAGAAAGATGAAAAAAAGAAAAGAAAGGGGGCTTTACCAACACTGTCAAAGAGGTGCTTCAAATCAAAGGGTGACTACCCTTGCACTTTTGAATCAGGAGGTTGGACTAGGCCAAAAGATAATTGAAAATGAGAGCGATTTGGACAATAAGAGAACTGAAATTTTCCCAGAATATAGCTAACACTTTTAAAGATGAACCTTGGCACCAAGAATGGCTTTCTAACTTGACAATTATTCTAAAGTGACTTTGTAAACCAAATGATGCTATCCCGAAGAACTAAGAACCAGAGATTTGGAGTCAAGACAGATCTCAAACGTCAGGGTGAGAAGCCTGTTCTAAGACCTGGCCTAATTGACAGCAACTGAAACTGACCAAAATTTAAGCACGACAAAAATGAACCAGGCGATATACTCCAGGCTACTGGGGCGATAAACCTCTACCCGTGTGATACTTCGCCCTAAGACAGGTGATACTTCTTAATACTATAGGGCGATATACCCCAGGCAGGCAGGGTGATAGTCCGTCAGGGGCGAACTATCGCGTGATATTTCTCTTCAAAGGGGGCGATATTTCTAGCATGTGCGAAGTATCACACGATACTTCGCCTTACAGGGTGCGATACTGTTACAGAATTATTCAACTCTTGACCAGAATTGTGTGAAATTTGCATTTTTGGGTCTGTTTGGTCAAAATTTTCAGTCTGAGGGTTGATGTTCTTGGTTTCAGTCACAAATTCAACAGCATTTGGACAGGTTTGCAAACAGTAAAGGATCAAACATGTCTTCAAACACTTGAAACAAGGGCAAAAGCAACCTTGCCAAGACAAACACTTGTGATATCAAAATTGAAAAAGCACCCTATGAATGCTACCGATTGTTTGTATGTTGAGAACGTTTACACTGGTATCACACAATCGAAGACAATTCAAGCAATTGCTACCTACAAGACAAGGCTCAATACTTACCAACTTAGCCCACAACTTGATGCCCCCTTGCCTCACACCAAGTGGTTGCCCACAAGAGATATTGGCTTTGTCATGGAAATGTCAAAATGACACAACCAAAGGGACACATATGGTGAGTATCTTAAGGTGATCCGGGTAAACCACTTGGATCAATCCTTGCACTAAGAAGATAAGCGGCTAAAAGGGGGTGGCTTCTATCTAATGGTTCTTAATAAGGATTTCCGTTCACAACACCCCTCTTGCTCCTCATAAAGGACTAGGACCTCGCGGCCTCAAGAGTACCTTAAGCATTCTTGCTCAATGTTTTCCTCATGGTCACAATCCCACAAGTACTTACATCAAGCGAAGACAAGTGTTATGTCTATCAAGGTTTTTGGTGTCCTTGATAGCCTTGAGATTATAGTGAGTTGGAATCACTTGCCACCAAGGAGAATGATGGCAAGGTTGTCCCCACTTGAGTCGTTCCTCTTGATTGCTCAAGAGCAGGCCCTCTAAAGGATTCCTAAATTAAACAAAATGGATCAAAACTTGAGGTTCAAGGTTTTTGATTCACCACAAGGGTGAAGAGCATACTCCCCTATCTCAAGAATTTTTCCCAAACACACCAAACAAAGAGATCAATTACCCCCTTGCTTCCAAAACCTTAAGATGGGTCAAGATTTTCTGATTCACCTAAAGGTGAAGAGCATACTTCTCCTACCACCTCAAAATCCCTTACACAAGGTATTAAGATTCCTAATACAATTAGTAAATGCCACAAATGAAAGAAAAACAACAACAAGCAAGAAATGGAAATTTTTTTTTTTTATTTTTATGCTTGGGCAGCCCTGCAAAAACCGTTAGTAGCCCTCTTTGACATGCGTTTTTAGCAATTTTTAAGCAAAGAAGAGCACCTACAAACACAACTTGTTAGGCCCACAATGTTAGCAAAATCAAAATTCAAATGTAAATGTGCAATAATCTAATGGATTTAAGCTAAAAAAAGTAGGTTAGACCTAATTAAACAAAGTAAAACAAAACAGCAAGCTAAAATAGTCGAATTCGGACAAAAAAAACTGAAAGCACAAGTCTCTGCCAGACCAGGCGATGTTTCTCAGTCTCCAACAGTATCGCGCGACACAGTTTCCTATAGTCGGGCGATACTTCTCCAGTCGAGCGATACTTCGCACGATGCCAGGCGATACTTCGCCCGATGCCAGGCGATAGACTTCGCTATATGCGTGCGATACTTTTTCCGAGCGAAGTATCGCGCCAAGACAGGAAGTATATCGCGCGATATTTCTGAGAAGTGTCGCGCGATAATCTGAGACAGAAAACCAGAGACACAGATTTTTCCGACAGTTAATCCGAAAATGACAAAAAATACATCAAATAAAAGGATAAAGCTATCTACTCTGCCCCACGGTGGGCGCCAGAAATGTACACACTAAAATATGCACTTCTATGAACCATTACATGCAAGGTTGCTCAAGAATGAGGCCTCACAAAGCGGCTCATAGCTCTCTATGCATGGAGTTGCAAGGGACTATGAGTTTTGCTCTCAGCTAGAGCTACAAGAAGGTGACCTTGCTAGTCAACCATACAATGAGAGATTCAAGTGAAGACAAGGGCAAGAGTGCCAATGTCTCCAAGAATCTAAATGGAAATGCAATGCAAATGCAACTAGTATGAATGTGCAAATGTGCAAGCTATGCTATGAAAATGGAAGTACAATAGATTTCAAGCCCCTAATTAAGCTATGTGAGATCTATTCTATTGCATAAAAGGAAATCTAATCTATGATGCCATGAATGTAACTATGAAAGTAAAACTATTATGAAATGCAACTAAAATGATGAAAGCAACAAGTCTTCAATGTCTTCAAAAAGCTCCAAATGTACCTAGAAAACCTGCAGCATAACAATAGCATAAAATATGGATATGCAAATCAAGGAGAGAGCTCTCCTTTTATAAGAAATGAGGTGAAATGGACCATGGAGATTAAGAGGCAAAAAGTCTTAATCAGCGGTGGAGGTTGAAAGAGGAGCAATCCATGTGCACAAACATCCTCCAATGAGAGTGAAGTGTTGACTTTTGAGCCTCATGTGAGACAAAAGTGCCTTTTTCCCTTTTTATAAAATAGGAATAATGTTTTATTTGTGCAACTTAGGATAAGAGGAAAGTGGGGCTTTTTATTTAATTGAAAGGGGAGGAAATATTCCTTTTAATCAAATAAAGACTTAGGATAAATGGTTAGCCCAAGGATAAAAATCCAATATATGATCGAATTTAGGATTTGATCAAGAAATTGATATTGTTGAAAATATTGATTATTGATCAAAATGATTCAGGGTTGATAAATTGAATAAATGGGGCCCAAAGTCTAGGCGACCATTTTAGGGTGCATACAAATATTAATGTGATTCTTTAGAATTTAGTTTTTTAACATCCATATGGAGGGCATGCAATTGTTTTTATGACATTACCATGATTATTTCATATTTTATTAACATTTGAAGTTGACTAAACCGTAATTTTGAGATACCCTGACAGCATAGCTTATAACTTGTTACGTATTTGTCCAATTTCTTTTTTATTTTTTTGGATAGAAAGATAAATTCAATACATAGGGCATATATATCTTTTAGAATTTTTTTTCTCTCATTTACTATTTTTTCATAAGTATCAAACATAGAGGTAGACATACAGTGAAATATCTGTGTTTAGTAAAACTAAAAATATAAAGTCATAATAAACTTAATATGTATTAAAATTATAATCATTGGAAAGAGTTTTATCAATAACACCTTACTAAATAGATAATTTTTTCAAATGGATTCATTTGATCTGCCAAAAGATAAAGTTGAAGTGATTTTTTGTCAGCATTTTAATAGGTGCGAAGGAGACTCCATTGTAGGTATGCATGAGTATAGATGTTATATCAATATTTTTTTTTATCTAAGAGGCTTTGAGCTAACCATTTACAATTAATTCCTTCAAATGGAACCTTTCAAGGATTAAATAATCATATTTTATTAAAAATCTATTATTTCAACAAAAATCAACATGTCTAAAAAAGTGTAACCCACTATTGCAGGGTCACCCTGTTGAAAATATAGACTTTGTATCCATAGAATGTGTTCAATAAACACCACAACATGAAAAATCAAATAAAAATGAATTTTGATGTGGAAGGTACTATGGAAAACATGAAAAACCCAAATGGTATGGTTGAAACTAAATTTAGAAGGTTCAAAATGTAGTTTACGCATCAGATAGATAGTTTGAATACTCCTAATATGTGTCATATTTGTCAAGAATCGTATCTTGCAATAAAAGTATATCATACCTGTGAAGGTCCTATATGCAATAGGCGTAGACAAGAAAGAGGAGCTCATAGGTTTTCATCTGTAAACAATATGGACCCTGGCTCTCAACCAGAAGAGCTTGCAAATTTGACTTAGGTTGAAGAGATGTTGATTGCACGTGTCAGCCCTATATTGCAAGTTACACATGCAACTGGTGGTCAATATAAGTATATAAAAGAAATGCTATAAGTTTTCCTCAACATGTAGAAGGGTATGTGCAGGATCATGGTATGCCAAAAAGTGGTGACATGAAAAAGAAGTCCTGATTGATAGACTCTTTGAAAAATAACTATAACTTTCAAATAATATAACATTTTTTAAATCTAAAATATACATCACATTCTATGTTTCACCTAATACAATAATAATAAACAGTTATTTCAATTTGATGAAGTTTAGACTAAGTTAAGGTTGTTAGACATGAGAGTTTTTATACTTAGGAAAATTTGTAGAAAAAAAAATCATAATTAATTATTTACTTGGAAAACAAATACAAAAAAATATACATCACATATGGACATGAGTCTACTAATTTTATCTAGAATCTTATAAAAAAATTTATCATTTGATTTTGTTTAATGTGGTCAGACATACACCTACTTGTTATCTTTCTAGTCCCGATTGATAGACTTATTGAAAAATAGCTATAACTTTCAAACTATATAATATTTTTGTAATCCAAAATATGTGTCACATTCTATTCTTTTTTGACTACAAGAGAAATAGAAAAGTTTTGAATTTGATAAAGTTTAGACTAAGTTAACATGGTCAGACACGAGAGTTTTTGTATTTTGGAAAAGTTGTCGAAGAAAAATCATAATTAATTATTTATCTGGAAAAAAATATGAAAAAATATGTGTCACATCTGGACATGAGTCTAATACTTATATCTAGAATCTTGTAAAAAAAATTTTATCATTTGATTGTTTTTAAAGTGGTCAGACATACATCTACTTTTTATTCTTTTCCTAAAATTTTCATACTACTACATTGAATTTTGAAAATTTCAACATATAGAATAATTAATTTTCAAAAAAGGCTTAGTATCTTAGAAACTAAATTCAATTTTCTACAGATTCTATTCTTACATATTTTTGATATAATATTTATAACTTGTTCAAATTTTTATGTCAACTTGCCTAAACCTAATTTTGTGAATTTTCATTGCCACTTAAGTGCCTAGTTTGGCATACCATGATCCTACACATACCTAGAACACATATCCAAATTTTTTCCACATACAATGGAGCATTTACCAATTATTATTGTTCGTAGAAGGGATCAACATGGTACACATTATAACTTTACTATAGATAGAGATCATGTATATAGAGCATTGAAATACAATGTAGAGCATGACAAGTTTTATGTAGATATTAGAATCGATGAAGTTAATCTCAATGAATTGTCAAAAAATACCGATCATTATGTTTTTAATAGTTTGAGGAAAGTCCACATGGAATTTGAGGAAATTACTAGGCCTTTTTTGAGAAAATGTTAGTATGATTGGTGAAAAGTATAGATTTCAATGCAGCAGTGCAAAAATTTTAGAAAAAAAATAAGTAGGTGTATGTCTGACCATGTTAATCATAATAAAATGATAATATTTTATTATAAGATTTTATATATAAGTAGTAGACTCATGCTCGGATGTGACGCATATTTTTTTGTAATTTTATTCCAAAAACATAATTAATTATGAATTTTTTGCTACAACATTTTCAGAATAAAAAAACTCCCGTGTTTGACCACCTTAACTCATTCAAAACTTTACAAAATTCAAATTTTTATTTTTTTTCCTTATAGTAGGTGAAGAATAGAATGTGACACATTTTTCGGATTTCAAAAATGTTATACCATCTGAAAGTTATAGTCATTTTTTAATCAGTATATAAATTAACACTTTAGAGGTAGCTCAATTAGAAAATAACTAATAATTACTTACCGAATTCAAAATTTGACAACAATTATATCAATAGAAAGCTGATAATCTCCTTAAGATACCCTTTTCATTTTATCAAATTCAGGTTAAAAAAAAGTTGTCAACTATATTGTCAAAGTTTTGAATTGACATCGCCACTTTTTGGCCCCTCATGATCTTGCACATACCCGATAACCGATCAAAATAACTTGAATATAATTGTATAAATCAATCATCTAGTTAACTTAAGAAAGTAAACAACATGAAATCAATATGACAATCACATAACACAAGTATTTTGGTAACGCAGAAACCCTTGTAAGAAGGTAAAAACTACGATGGGGATGACACCCAAACATTCTTCACTACTATAGATAGAAAAGGTTTTCCTATTAAGGCTACAAGTTTTGATCACTTCTGGTGATCTTACCCTGTTAGGACTAACATATTAGATCGGCTAGGTCTACCTAGTTATAGGATTTAAACAACACTAATGAAGTGTGTACTCGGTTAAGAGATTTATATAAGATTGTTAAGTCTACTCTGTTAAGAGATTTATCAAAAACTCTATCACAATTGTCAGAAAGTAATAGGCAATTATCTGCTAGTTGACAACTCAATTGTCTGAAACAGATCTATAAGTGCTCATCAAAATATCACCTTATTTGTGATGGTTTTGTTACCCTAATTTTCTTGTGCATGCAAATTTGGCTAATATCTATCCGAAGGTCTCTATTTTTATCCTACCAAGCATCCATGAAAATTTCATGAAGTTGTGCCTTGTCTTCTGGCCTCTACAAATTGTTTTACTCCCTGGTCTACAGGTTAGAAAATTCATAAACTAGCCATTGGAGGCATAAAAGCCTACAAACCCTAAGGCCCTATTCTAATTTGTAGTTTACTTTACCAGCCACTTAAGCCCCTTCATATCGCATGTGAGTTTTAAATCCTTCAGTCGCCAAATCTTTGATTCCCGATGGTTAACCCCTTAACATTTAGCGATCCCACGAGTGGTTACCATTTTGGCTAGTGGTCTCAGTTTAGCGTCCAAGTCAAGATTCTTCATTTGATAGTTGTCGCATGATCTCATGGCCTCAGAAGATTCCATGAGATCTTGCGATGACCATCGATCTTCCAAGACTATAGTGCTTCAAGCTTGTGTGGGTCCATTGCCACGTCATCCTATGTGGAAGCTCCCAATTAGCTGAAGGGTTGTGATGTGTAACCTTGTCAGAGCGGGCCTGGTAGACTGTGTTCAAATGATCCCACGGCTAGCACATAATCTCATGGGTTGTGTCAGAGTCATGAGATTATGCACCGGCTGTTGATTTCACTTTGTTGTAAGAGCTTTTTCAGGTGGGTCCTCAATCACTGATATGCTCATCTTCTATTGGTCCACATAGTGATGATTGGGGTGTGTCAATGGGGCCATGTTAGAGTCTCTGCAGGGATGTCAGAGGGATGAAAATCAATGGCTAGTGTATCTTCACATAGCCTTTTTCTAACACATGCGATCTTACGTCGACCGTCAGATTTTCCAAGTGTTCAAGTCCTGTCAGTAGGTCCAATGCCAGGTCAGGGTGACATGCTCAATTTCCATTGGTCAAAGTAAAGATGAGTGTTAAGTGGGACTAGTGTTGCGTGTTGCTGACTTGCTTGAATTTGATTAGCTGCGGTGTGCTGACAAGGATTTGTCATAAGGTTTGATGTTTTAGTAGGGTCACGACTTAATGAAGATCTATGACATGCATATGATCTAAAGGAATATTCATCGATCATGAGATCATGTGCCCACCATTTGATTGGAATCTATTTGTAGTGGGTCCATTGTCAGAAAGGTTGCCGAGGTGGTTGCTGATGGAGCGGCTAGAACGAATAGAAAGGTGACATGTGGTAGCCTAGGCCCAGGGTTAGTTAAGTATTAAGCGACTCAGCGACTGAAGGATTTCTTGCATTCGCTTAATGGAACCAAGGTTAGTTAAAAGACTCAGTGACTCAGCGAAATGCCTTGTTTGCCGAATTGCTTGACCAGACCAGGGTTAAGGGAAGGATTTCACAAATGAGAAAGGTCTTCGGTCACATAGTCACCAAATGAATTAACAAGGAAAAAACTTGAGGTAGGGCCAAATGACAGGTGTGCCGACATGTGCGATCCTCATTGGTCCAAGTGTGTCAAGGTGGACATTGACATTTCAAGGAGGTTCATGGATGTTTTCAAGTGCATCGTAACTATTCATCTGTCAGGAACGGTTTCTCATCAACATTCATGTTTTAATTTCAGACCCACTAGCCATTATGATTTGAATTTGAATATCTCTGTGAGAGTTTTTGTATCCTTCTACTCTTTCAGCCATGCACGACATTGGGTAGCCCAGGAAATAAAGTCTTAGGATGGTTGTGGTTATGAAGGTGATAAAGATGACTATTGGCCAGCGTTGGAGGGTACCATGTTGTGTCGAAGGTGCTAATGGGTTGGTGCCACCTTTGGCCAGTGTTATTATCAAAAATACAAATATCTCCTAGATTAGATTTTGAGCCTTCATGGCAAGGCTGAGTTGTAGGTGGGTAGTTGAGTCAAGGTTGATGTGTCTGCAAGCAAGCTCAGTACCAAGTGGATACACACAAGGAAGATTTGATCTAATTGCCAGTGTTCTCAGAGTTTGATGATGGGTCATCAGTACCTTTAGGGTTTGATTATTATGTAGAATTATGTAACCCTAGTTAGGTTAGGTTTTTTTAACTCCCGCCTGCGTGCATTTGAGGTGATATATATTATATTTTTGGCAGCCTTAGAAAAGAGAGTTGGACAATTGTAGAAGAATTTCACTTTTCTTAAGGGTCATATGTGGTATCATTTCTACCCTCTGGCTTATATAGTTTTAAATCTTTCATTGATTATTCAAACATTACAGAGGTATTTTGTGACAATTCTTCATGTCCCTATGCTCCCTTGTTTGGATCATCTCTTATTGGATTAAAGTATATGATGTTTTTAGTGATATCTTAGGGTTCCTGATCCCTCTTAATTTTTGTAATTATGTGTGTTACTATATTTTTTCTAATTTAGATGTTTTCTATGGGTATACTTTAGCCCCCTAACATTCTTGTCTCAATCCTACACTGAGTTGCAGAAGTGAATGTCTGCTTGGAGGTCATAAGTTGTGTCTTATGTTCAGGCCCTCCTATGAAACACTTATGTAAGCCTATTCAGTAAGTTGTGACATACTAGACCTAAGCCTTTCATTGATTCCATTCCTCTATAGTAAGATCCAAACCCTAATTTCAGTGTATCACCTAGTAGGTAGTTTGCTTTCAAGTCATTTCCCTTTCCAAGAATTCCTTCTCTCTTTCCCTCAAAAGTTTTACTTTTTATGTCTAGAAGCAAATTAGGGTGATTATCTAAGAGGAACTAGCTTAGAACTAGGAGGTCTCATCTCAGTTAGCATAGGTCTCACACCTCGAGATGATTCCCATGTTATACTAGGTTATCAAGACTACAAGAGCTTGAAAAGAGGGTGCAAACTTAGTGTATAACATTTCTGGCATGCTCGGTGGGACTACAAAAGGAAGTTCATTGTTGAAGATCATGTTATCTCTGATATACAGATTGCATAATACAAACTTGAAGAAGTTGTTCTATCAAGTATATATTGTGACTCCATTGATTTCAAAGATCCAGACCAACCTTGTTTAAGGTTTATGAGAGAGATTGATACTAGAAGCTCAAAGCCCACTAAATTTTTAGAGTTTCCCTCAAAAAGAAGTCATAAAGGCAAGTCAACTCAAAGAAAATCCCCTGCAAGGAGAGTTCAATCAACACCACTTGATACCTCAGAAGGGAGACCTTTTCCCTTTCATTCTAGAAGAAAAGGTAGATCTCTAACTAGAGATCTAGAGGAGGATTCAAATCTAGCAGCGAATATAGCTCACATAGTTGTTAATCTTCAGATTCCAACTCCTGCAATGGCTAGACAGTTTTCCTTTGTACCATCCAACCAAGGAAGTCCATTAGCCTTTTCTCAACATCATGATGTACCCTTGGTGGCACTAAAGAGTATACCTAATTTCATAGGTGAAGGGTAGACAACTACTTTTAAACACATAAGAGATGTGACCACCATTTGTAGCATACACAATATTACTCAAGAAGATGTGGCCACAAAATTATTAGTAGCGTCTCTAAAAGGTAAAGCTCTTGAATGGTTTAGAACTCTAACTATTGGTTTTATTACTTCATGGGATGAATTAGGGGATGCATTAAGAAAGAATTTTGAGGATAAATTAGATAACTTGTCTCTGGTAGAATAGTTAACAACCATTAAGAGAGACCCTCAAGAGAAAATGATAGATTACAATAGTAGATTCCTCAAAACATGGAATATAATTCCAGTATCGGTAAGACCATCAGCTGACCATGCTTTTCTATACTACTTGCAAAGTTTTCATGGTCAAATTTTTGTCATGATCCAGTCTATGGGTGGTACTTCTTTACCCCAAGCTTTTGACATAGCTATCGAGGCTGAAAATTGTTTAACCCAAGCAAGCATGATTTCTAGAAGGCCACCAATGCCCATTTTTCCTAACCTTCAACCCATTGCACCTGCACAAGTACCCCCATTTACCCCTATTCCCACCATTTTAGCACCCCAGGCTAGTACCAGTGGTCAAGAGCTGAGAAAAAGTTTCTCTCAAGAGCTACAAGAAATAAAGAATAGCCAACAAAGCAGTCAGCAAGAAATGACAAACTTACTGCAGACCTTGATTAAAGAGGTCACAAATCTAAAGAAGCAAAGTCAAGGAATTAGACCACTATTTCAACCACAAGGCCAAGGTCCTAATAAACAATACCAAAATCAAGGATAGCCTTATCAACAAAATAGGCCACCATACCAAGGAGGGTATCAAGGAAAAAGATAGAGTTTTAATTAGAGACCATTCTAACCATATAACCCTGCACCTCTAAATTCTGAACACCCAGTGAGGGATATGGTTCCTAGTCAAAATAATATGGTTATGGATAATGAATGGTGTTTTCCTTGCAATCAGCCTCACAACCAGGCTACATGTTCAAATCGATGGATGAACCAAGCTCTAATGGTTCAAAATGTCTCCCAAGCTCAATAAGAGGCTTCATCCAGTGGGTCAGTGCCTCAACAAGAATCATAGGAAAAAGAGACTGCTCTCTTTAATTGGGAGCAACTAAACTTCAATGGAGTCAATGATGAAGTTGCTTTTGTTTCTTATACAAGAGCAAAAAAGAGAGCTCAAGACATGGAAAGAGTAGATTCTAATGCTAAATCCACTACATCTACAGAGCCACTACAGCAAGCTAATCCCATCACACCTAAGGAGGTTCCTGCTATTGCAAGCAAATAGAGACAACATTCCAAAGAGGTGGAGCCCATCATAGTGAAAGCACAACAAAGAGTGCACACTGTGACACCTTTTAATATTGTAGACAACATGAAGAAGGTGAATGTCACCATGTCCATGTGGGACTCTTTAGCTCTTCCAGGATAGCCTAAAGTTTTGAAGAAGGCTATGTCAGAGGTGACAACTCCTCAACCTACAAAAGAAGCTACAAAGCTAGTGTTGGTTAACATTGATCAAGAAAGGGAGGCTCCAGGTAGCAACTCCAAAATCAATGCCACACAAGGTAGGTATTCAAAGCCACCTCCCTTTTATGCATCTTTAATCATTAGAAAATCTTTAGTGCATAATTGTATGGTAGATAGTGGAGCTACTAGCACTGTAATGCCTAAGAAGGTAGCTGACCAATTAGGACTAAAATATGAGCCCTTCCAAAAGAAGGTTACACAACTTGATGGATCCTTAGTCAATACTATAGGTGTGGCCAAGGATACCAGTCTGATCCTTCATGCTAGTCCTAATTTTTCCATCCTCCTTGATATATATATCATAGATCTCCCTGCATTATTTTCTATATGTCTTTCAAGGGAGTTTACAGCTAAGATAGGAGGCTATCTATCTTTTGACGGGTCTCACATGTTATTTCATACAAGGTATGGGACCAAGGTCACCATTAAATCAGAGCCATTGGTAGCACACCATATAGAGCCATATGTGTCCAATTCCATCAATGTAAACTACCCTATATTTGATAACAGTGACTTCCAAACCACTAGTGAAGCAAACACAAAGATAGAGAGTATCCCTGATATTCTTCTAGATGAAAGAACTTCAGAGGCCCAAGAAAGCCTTGTTTGGGATTTTGGTTTGGGAATTTATTTGATACAAGAATGTGGATCCATAGAGCCAAGCCTTCTCAAAGAAGACATTGATTCAGAAGATCAGAACAATCAGGTTTGGGAACTATTTTTTGATGGAGCTAGAAGTAGACATGGTTTTGGTGATGGTGATATGCTAGTAACCCCAAAAGGAGAAAGGTATTATACTACCTTTAGATTTAGTTTCTCTTGCACTAGTAATATTGCAGAATATGAAAGTCTAGTCAATGGACTAGAGTGGACTAGGAAAAGAGGGCTTAAGGCCTTAAAAGTTTATGGTGATAGTGAATTAGTTGTCAGCCAAGTAAGAGGGATAAGTGCAACCAAGAATGACACCTTGAGAGCATACAAACATAGAGTTTGGGATGCAATTGAAGATTTTTGTGCTTTCAATATTGTTGCTATCCCTAGAAAGCTAAATCAAAATGCAGACAGATTAGCTATTGTTGGATCTCAGTATGACATTCCAAATAGTGTTTCAAAAGAGGTAGATCAATAGCATATCAAAGTGATTATCATACCTTCTATCCCTAATAATGATTTCAATTGGCAATTGTTTGACAATGATGAACAAATTCTGCAATTCTTGTTTGAAGAAGATGCTTTTTTAGAGTATAATCAATATAGGCTATCACAAAACTATGGTGATCAAGTGATACAACTTAAGTCTAATAAGATGCCTAGAGGTCTTGTCACCTTAGAGACTATCTTCAACAAGGACGATGAAGTTAACAGAAGAAAAGCTAGCTTGGTAGTCCAACAAGAACATTGTGTTGAACTAGAGTTGGAACCAGGTAAGAGCTTACAATTTGGAAAAGTAAACACTGAATTGGAGAAGCAAGCGTATACCCAATTATTCAAAGAATTCAATGATGTTTTTACATGGAAATATGAGGACTTCAAAGGTTTTCATCCTACCCTTTCTCAACACACTATTGAATTAGAACCAAATGCCAAACCAGTAAGGAAAAAGAAAAGGCATGTTAATCCCAAGCTTGAGCCACTTATGCATAAAGAAGTGCTCAAATTGATAGAAAGTGGTATCATCTACCCCATCAAGCATACTAGTTGGGTTTCCAACCTTGTTCCTGTTAGGAAGAAGAATGGGGAGTTGAGGTTATGTGTTGACTTCAGGGATCTTAACAAGGCCTCTCTAAAAGACCACCATCCATTACCCTCTATGGAATAAATTTTACAATGTGTCTTTGGATCTGAGAGATTTTCATTATTGGATGGCTATTCAAGATACAATCAGATCTTAGTGAATGAAAAGGATCAATATAAGACTACATTTACAACCAAGTAGGGAACCATGGCTTATCAAAAGATGCCCTTTGGTTTGTCAAATGCAGATGCTACATTTCAAAAGGCAATGGATATGGCCTTTAAAAGCCTCATGTAAAAATTTATACCGGTCTATCTAGATGATATAACTATCTATTCAAAGCATGCGGTAGATCACATCAAACATTTGAGGAAGATCTTTGAAAGGTGTAGAGAATTTGGGATATCTCTTAATCCCAAGAAATGTGTGTTTGTAGTCCATGAAGGAAAATTGTTGGGATATGTAGTATCCAAAGAAGGGATCATAGTAGATCCTGAGAGAATTGCAGCTATCCTCAAGCTACCCCTACCACATCACAAGAAAAGTCTCCAATCTTTCATAGGGAAGATTAATTTTGTTAGGAGGTTCTTGCCTAACATTGCAGACTTACTTGAGCCCTTGATAGCTTTGTTAAAGAAGAGTTTAGCTTTTCATTGGACCAAAGAAGGAATAGTCAATTTCTAGGCTATCAAAGAGGCCTTAACAAAAGCCCCTGCTCTCCTAAACCCAAATTTAAGTAAGGATTTTATCCTTTATGCTTATGGAGGTCATGATGCTATATCTACAATGTTGACTCAATAAAATTCAAATGGATTGGAGCAACCTATTACTTTCTTTAGCAAGGGTTTAGAAGAATATGAATAGAGATACTCTTTTATAGAGAAACATGTACTTGCTGTGGTAAAGAGCCTCCAAAAATTTAGATATTTGTTGACCCATAGCAAGGTGCATTTGAAAGTTACTCATCCAAGTGTCAAAGAATTTCTACTTTCCAAAGACCTAAATGAGAAAAGAGCTGGTTGGATCACCAAGGTGATGGAATATGACAGATATCCAAACTACCAAGCTGGTTAGAGGTAGAGGTCTTTGTGAACATTTGGCAGAGGATGAAAGTTCAAAAAACTTGGAGCAAATAGATGCATCTCTAGTGGTGCATTCTATAGAAGAATAAACTAAGGCAACGAGCTGGTTGCCTAATATGATCAATTACTTGAAGATAGGACAATGTCCTGTAGGTTTAAATTCAACAAAAAGGAGGTATTATAGGTTACAATCTATTCCTTTTGTGTTGATAAATGAAGTTCTTTTCAAAAAAGATCACAATGGTGTCCTTTTAAGATGCATAGATTCAAAAAAGATAGTTGATGTCCTATTTGAGTTTCATGATGGACCTTCTGGAGGTCATTTCTCTCCTAGGACTACTACTTTTAAAATCATGAGGGTTGGATACTATTGGCCATCTATCTTCAGGGATAGTCATGAGTATGTGAGAAAGTGCATCAAGTGTGCCATGTTTGCAGGAAAGGACAGACTTACTGCTCTTCCCCTCCAACCAATCAGAATAGATCAACCCTTCATGAAGTGGGGCATAGACTTAATTGGAATGATTAATCCTCCATCTAGTGCAAGACATAAATGGATAATTACTGCAACAGATTACTTCACTAGATGGACAAAAGCAATTTATTTAAAAGAGGCCAATGAGAATGTTGTTTTGAGTTTTTATGATGACATAATTCACAGATTTGGCATTCTAGATTTTATAATTTTAGATAATGCATTGGCACTCATAGGCCTCAAAGTCTCAAAGTGGGTAGTCAAGAATGGCATCTATCTAAATACCAGTTCCAATTACTACCCCCAAGGCAATGCCTTGGTAGAATCCACCAATAAGAACTTGATTAGGATAATCAAGAAGAGTCTGCAAGACAACCAGAGGGATTGGCATACTAAACTAAGGTCTACCTTATGTCTAGATAGAATTAGTCCAAAGAAGATCATTGGGAATTCTCCTTATGTGTTAGTGTATGGCAGAGAGGCCAAGTTGTCTATCTCAGTTGAATTGCCAGCTCTAGACTTGGTTGCTCAGTATGCCCTATTTGAAGAAAAAGACCCCTTGTAGGTTAGATATGACCAATTGATGGAATTGGAAGAGATCAGAGACAAATCAATGCAGAATATGGAATTCCATCAGATCCAAATGAAGAAAAGTTTTGATAAAAGAGTCAAGATTAGAAATTTTAAAGTTGGAGATGTAGTTCTCAAATGGGATGTATTCAGATCCAAGCCTAGCAGACATACCAAATTTGATTCATTTTGGGGTGGACCATTTGTTATGATAGAGTGCAAGGGATCTAATGCTTTCCAGCTATCAAATCTTGAAGGAGATGCCTTGCCAATATCAGTCAATGGTTTCTTCCTGAAGCCCTATTTTGAGGTTAATCTCTCTTTGTGAATTTTGTAAAAATGCTTTCCTACTTTCTTCTTGTTTTCTAGGTTAGTTTCCTGCTCTCCAAGAAGTGCCTGTGCACAAGTTTGTCTCTGTCAAAGTTTTGTGTCCCTATAGTGACCCCATGCCCAATGAATATATCAAGGCCACTAGTTTTCCATGTCTAGCAAGTTGACATCCAGCAAAAATCACCAAAATGTTACCCTCATTTTCCTGTACATGCAAATTTGGCTAATATCTATCCCAAGGTCTCTAGTTTTATCCTGCCGAGTATCCCTAAAAATTTCATGAAGTTGTGCCTTGTCCTCTGGTCTCTACAAATTGTTTTACTCCCTAGTCTGTAGGTCAGAAAATTCTTAAACTAGCCGTTGGAGGCATAAAACCCTGAAAACCCTAAGGCACTATTCTAATTTGTAGTTTACTTTACTGGCCACTTAAGCCCCTTCATTTTGCATGTGTGTTTTAAATCCTTTAGTCACAAAATCTTCAATTCCTTATGGTTAACCCCTTAACATTTAGCAATCCCATGAGTGGTTACCATTTCAGCTGGCGGTCCGTTTTAGCGGCTAAGTCAAGATTCTTCATCTGACAATTGTCGCATGATCTCATGCCCTCAGAAGATTCAATGAGATCTTGCAATGATCGTTGATCTTCCAAGTCTACAGTGCTTTAAGCTTGTGTGGGTCCATTTCCACATCGTCCTATGTGGAGCTCTTGATTATCTGAAGGGTTGTGATGTGTAACCTCAGAGCAGGCCGAATAGACTATGTTCAGATGATCATATGGCTAGCGCATAATCTCATGGGTTGTGTCAGAGTCATGAGATTATGCACTAACCGTCGATTTCACTTTGTTGTCAGAGCTTTGTCAGGTGGGTCCTCATTTGCTAATGTGCTCATCTTCTATTTGTCCACATAGCAATGATTGGGATGTGTCAGTGGGGCCATGTCAGAGTCTCTGCAGGGATGTCAGAGGAATGAAAATCAACGGCTGGTGTATCTTTGCATAGCCTTTTTCTGACACATGCGATCTTACACCGACCGTTAGATTTTCCAAGTGTTCAAGTCTTGTCAGTAGGTCCAATGCTAGGTCAAGGTGACATGCTCAATTTCCATTGGTCAAAGTAAAGATGAGTGTCAGGTGGGACCAATTACACGTGTTGCTGACTTGCTCGAATTAGATTGGCTACGGTGTGATGATGGGGATTTGTCAGAAGTTTTGATGTGTCAGTAGGGTCATGGCTTAATGAAGATCTATGGCGAGCTTATGATCTGAAGGAATATTTGGTGGTCATGAGATCATGCACCTGCCATTTGATTGGAATCTATTTGCAGTGGGTCTTTTGTCATAAAGGTTGCCGAGCTGGTTGCTGATGGAGTGGTTGGAATGAATAGAAAGGTGACATGTGGTAGCCTGGGCCCAAGGCTAGTTAAGTATTAAGTGACTCAGTGACTGAAGGATTTCTTACATTCGCTTAATGGAACCAGGCCTAGTTAAAAGACTCAACAACTCAATGAAACACCTTGTTCGCCAAATCACTTGACCAGACCAGGGTTAAGGGAAGGATTCACGAATGAGAAAGGTCTTCGATCACATAGTCACTGAATGACTTAAGAAGGAAAAAATTTGAGGTAGGGCCAAATGACAGGTGTCCTGATGTGCTCGATCCTCATTGGTCCAAGTGTGCCAAGGTGGACATTGACTTTTCAAGGAGGTTTGCAGATGTTTTCAAGTGTATCATAACTGTTCATATGTCAGGAAGGGTTTCTCATCGACGTTCATGTTTTAATTTCAGACCCGCTAGTTGTTATGATTTGAATTTGAATATCTCTATGAGGGTTTTTCTATTCTTCTACTCTTTCAGCCATGCACGACGTCGGGTAGCTCAGGAAATAAACTCTTAGGACAGTTGTGGTTATGAAGGTGATAGAGATGACTATTGGCCAATGTTGTCAGGTACCATGTCATGTCAAAGGTGCTAATGGCTTGGCACCACCTTTGGCCAGTGTTATTATAAAAAATATAGATATCTCCCAGATCAGATTTGGAGCCTTCATGGCAAGGCCGAGTTGCAGGTTGGTAGTTGAGTCAAGGTTGATGTGTCTGTAGGTAAGCTCAGTACCGGGTGGTGACACACAAAGAAGATTTGATCTGATTTCCGGTGTTCTTAGAGTTTGATGATGGGTCATCAGTACCTTTAGGGTTTGATTATTATGTAGAATTATGTAACCCTAGTTAGGTTAGGTTTTTTTAATTCCTACCTGCATGCATTTAAGGTGATATATATTATATTTTTGGGAGCCTTAGAAAAGAGAGTTGGAGAATTGTAGAAGAATTTCACTTTTCTTACGGGTCATCTATGGTATCATTTCTACCCTCTAGCTTATATAGTTGTAAATCTTTCATTGATTATTCAAACATTGCAGAGGTATTTTATGATAGTTCTTCATGTCCCTATGCTCCCTTATTTGGATCATCTCTTATTGGATTAAATTATATGATGTTTTCAGTGATATCTTAGCATTCCTGATCCCTCTTATTTTTTGTAATTGTGTGTGTTACTATATTTGATCTAATTTAGATGTTTTTTGTGGGTATACTTCAGCCCCCTAATAGTCTTGTCTCAATCCTACACCGAGTTGCAGAAGTGAATGTCTTCTTGTAGGTCATAAGTTGTGTCTTATGTTCAAGCCCTCCTATGAAACACTTATGCAAGCCTATTCAATAAGTTGTGACCTACTAGACCTAAGCCTTTCATTGATTCCATTCCTCTATACTAAGATCCAAACCCTAATTTTGGTGTATCACCTAGTAGGTAGTTTTCTTTCAATTCATTTCCCTTTCCAAGCATTCCTTCTATCCCTTTCACTCAAAAGATTTACTTTTTATGTCTATAAGAAAATTAGGGTGATTATTCAAGAGGAACCAGCCTAGAACTTGGAGGTCTCATCTTAGTTAGCATAGGGCCCACACCTCGAGATGATTCCCATGTTATACTAGGTTATCAAGACTACGAGAGCTTGAAATGAGGGTGCAAACTTAGTGTATAACAGGTTCTCTATTCTATTCTTCTCAGTAGCCTTCTCTGATTCTACTCAATCTAACATCCTCTATGCTCTATTATACTCAGTAAACTGATTGTCTTGAAGATAGGCAATTTATTCAAGTGCTCCGTGATTCATATATATTAGTTCACCAAACCACATAAAATGGTGCGAACATACAAAATATATAGTGTTCTATTTTTACCTCCTTAGCAAAAATTGGGTTACAAAAATAATCATAACTCTAAGATCTACGGTGCAAAATAACCTAGATCAACTATTACAAAGAAGATAAAAATTACATTTAATGAGTATCTTTTATAATAACTGCTCCTCGATCTTGGTAAACCATTTTACAATCTGTTGTAACTATTTGCATAGAAGAATGTGCCATTTTAGATTACTATGCTATTTTCTATGATCATCGATAAACACTGTATAATCTTCTCAATGTATACTATGATGCTCAGTGTTTACTAACTGTTGGTGTTGGTGTCACTGGTGCTCGGTAAACATTGTGATTCTTTGTGTAAAGAGTTTACGGACTGCTCTATCTTACTCCTAGTTACCGACCAACTCAATATAAGTAACCGACTGACCTGTTTACTATGCTTTGATACTAATGACAATCTTAAATGCTCAATAGAGATTAACAATCTCCCCCTTTGGTATTAGCATCAAAGCTTTGAATGTATATAGATAAAATGTTTCTATATATTCTTTTTGTCTCCACCATATAAATATCCACAAAAGTTTCTACGTACAAAGTACTCCCCCTCGGTGCATGCTCCCGGTAGTATGTAATATACATATCAAAGTATACTTATTTGGCATATACATGGTTTCCCCCTTTTTGATAATAATGCCAAATGCAAAAAAAAATATATAATGTATACTTACATCTTATCAAAAATGTTTTGATGGCTTTTCTTTACAGACTCCAAGAGGTTGTCCAATTCCTCTTTCAATTTGGTAAGAGCAATATGCTCAAGACTGACTTGTGCATGCATGTCAAAGATATTATCCAACACCAAAATCTTTGGTGTTACTACAAGTTATTCAGCTTTGACAATGTGTGCTTCAAAAATTTTCAAGAAAGGGATGAGTTCTTTTTGTAACTCTATAACCTGATCAGTGATGTGTGCTTCTTGTTTCCTTAAATCTTCTATCAGCCGCTAGAGTTCCTGAACTCGGTTAATATTCTTTAAGAAAGTAGTTGGCTCAGCAATAGCTACTTGTGTACTCAACTGTATCTCTACTTTTAAACCTTTTATCTTTTCACTGACTTCTATAGTGAAGGTGTCTAAAGTACAAAGCTTGATGAGAAATTGATAGATTATCTAGGTAATAGATTTTACCTCGGTAATGACCTCAGATAATTTTACCTTGTTCAGTGCCACTTCTGTGCTAATCCTTTCTGCCAATTTGTTTTGAATCTTTGATTCTACCTGTTCTTCTATTCTTTTGTCTACATTTGTATTAGGGGCATTGATTTTGTCGGCAAGTGTGGCAAGTTGGTCTAAGATGGGAGTATTCTCATCAATATTTGTTTCCAATACTATTTGTTGTAGAATATCCCTCACATCATTTAACACTTCTTTATGTTTGTGTTATTGACTTAACTTTTCTTGTGCCACTATCCTTGAACATAATTCCCCATATCTACTTAGTTCCTCAAGGCTTAGGGTTCGCAGGTCACATTCTGGTATAATGATAACTTCATCAATGGTGACTCGCCCTTTGGATTTCTTCTTCTTCTTCTTTTGTGCAAGAGGGGACTTCTTCTCACTTATGAAAATATCTTTTTCTTCACTTTTCAGAGTATCTTTCCCAATTGACACCGTATCACCCTTCTTCTGCTCCTCGGTAGATGGTGTGGGAGTCTCAGTTGTAGTGTCAGGTGGGTTCACCTCGTTTGACTTTGTTTCTTTTGGTTCCTTTGTTTCTATATAATATGCCTCTATTTTGTTAGGCTCATTTATATCTGTAGGTTGCTTGGGTGCTTGTATCTCAATTGTATCTTTATTTGGCTCAAGATGAGAAGCATTGGGTTGTAGTTGTGAAATTATTTCAACTACCTCTGCAAGTATAGGTAGTTCACCTAGTAGAGATGTGAACACACTATCAATGTCTAATGCTTCATCTTTGTATGGTGCAATTGTCACATCTTCGTCTTCCTCATCATTAGGATCACCATTAGTGATGTCCTCAATGAGTGCATCATCATCAGTTTTCTTTTGCAAGTGGATCTTTACTTGATCTGGTGCATCCTATGAAATTTTGATTTCTTCCTTTTGTTCGGTGATATCAATTACCTCGATAACTGATATACCAGTGTCATCTATTTTATTTCCTTTTTCATCATCGATGAAAATACCTTTACCTTTTGAGCTGTGTCTCTTAGACAGTTTTAGGAATGCTTCCTGTTCAGCTTTCTCTTATGCTTTCAAAATTGATGTCCATAGAGAATCACATATGACATCCATATCATCCACATTCTCATCCATAATTTGCATAGCTCTATTCTTGACTAGAAATCTAGCCTGATACTTTGTCATGTATTCACTTACCATAGCATAGCTAAAGTGTGAGGCTGCACAACTTAGTGACCATTCTCTTTTCCTTTTCTCTATATCTAGTGCAATAGCCCATCTCTCACTTATTTTGTCATCAAGTTCCTTTGGCAATTGTCATGTGAATTCCATCAGTACTCTCTTGAATTTAATCATCATCTGGATGATAGCATGTTCTAGTTTTGTCTTGTCCTCAATTAACATTTTGTCAAATTTGCCTATGCCTAGATCTGTAAGATTTCCATTCTCAATTATATCTTCAATTATTTCTTCTATTGTACTTTCCCTATTACGAACTAACTTGAATTGATCAGGATCATTTTCAGTGTCAGTCTCCTCTATATCTTCTTTACTTCTTATGTATTTCCTCTTTTTCTTTGTTGTCTCAGCTACTTTCTTGGTCTTTCTCTTAACATATTTTTGTGTCAATGTAGCTACTCTTCTTTTTGCTACTTTTACTATTTCTACTTGCTCGAAGGATTATGCAGTAGTTGATGAATGTGTCTTCATTCCTTTAGGTTCTGGTAGCTGCATTTCCTATTCATCATTGGTGGGAGGAACCGGTGTGTGATCCTTTTCTTTATCTGACTTAGTCTCCTCTCTATCATAGGGCTTGTCAGCCAGCTGTAACTGACCTTCGATTGCTTCTTTAACCACTAACTCCTTAGGTGAGTCGGATGCATTTCCATATTTTGCTGTGAGATCTTTTCTCATTTTCTTCTCTCTTCTAGACATTTTTCTGATCTCTATGTCTATTGTGATTCATGACTTAGCTTCCTCATATACACCAAACCTACTGGCAGTGATGTCTATCGGTAATGCCAGCAATGTATTGATAGATTTCAAAGCAAAATCATGATTCATTTCATATCCCATCAGTGCTAGCCATTTTGTTCTTGGTTCTACTACCTTTATCAGAGTGGTCTGTGCTGACTACAAAACATATGTCATCTTCAAATTTACTTACTAATTCCCTTTGAATTCTACTCCTTTGCTACATTTTTATTTGAAATTCCTTGAAATATGCATTAAATTCCTTATTTAGGTTATCTCCTAGACTTTTCATCATTTCACTGATTTGTGCAGTTATTGGTTTGTTCGATTGCCAGTTTACTTTACCGACACTTGGTACATATTTTTGCAAATAGAAAAATGTATAGACAAGTAGTGATCCATACTTACATGTATTGGACTTCTTTGCTTTTATTTTCTTCATATTGTCATGCAGTTGGTGTAGTAGCAATTCGGCAAGATCTACCTGGTGATCTTTCTTCACAATTTTATATGCCATGTCCATGGTGTTGCAGGGTACACTATTTGGTCTACTAGATTGAAATATCTTGTACCCGATGACATGAGCTATGAATTTTACCACTGGATCTTTGATAGTTGAGATTTTTAGTGCCCTATCATCCCATTGAGCTCCAGTGTTCTTTTCAACATCGGGATGAGACAAACTTTGAAAGGCTTTGGCTTTGTTGGTTGTAGGGTACCCAGTAACCTTACTAATAATCTTCTTTGTGACCTCAATAGGTTTATCTAACCAAAATTTTCCATCATGAAATCTACTTAGCATGATTCTTATCCAATCATTTTGGAAGGATTGCGGGAAGTATGTAAAACACCGTAACCCTGACTCCTCAATCTTCTTTTATTCAGATTTAATCTTTCCATCTGGTCCACAAACTTGTTGATAAGAAGCAATGGTCTCAAAATCACATACTTCACCAATTTTGTAGTGAATATACGCCCTAATGTCTTCTATTAACAAAACCCTATTTGGAATACTAGAAAATGCACCCATATCATCTGTTTGTGTTGCGACCTTGGGATGAGGTTTGAATTTCTCCTCAGTGAAATGTGCCCTTACAATTAATTCTACTTCCTCCTCAATTTTTTATGATTTGCTTGCAATCAATGTCGATGCCATAAATTATTTCTAGGGTTTCGGCAAACAATAGATAACCAGTGTTTGGTAGGCAGATGAACTTGCTTGTTATCATTGAAGAATTGTTGTTGGTTCAATCTACAATAGCTTTGAATCTTTTGTGGAAATCTTTAGCTCAAACTCTTCTCTATAAAATCTCTATTCTTCAAAATCGCAATGTAACAATGAACCATGTTTCTGTGTATTTATATATTTTTTGATATTCCTGCTCAAACTTTGGTGCATTAAATGCGTGACCTAACTTCTTATATGAAACAACTGTCAGCTTGGTAGTTTCTACAATTTCCTTTGCTCGGTTAACATAGAATTTCTTCATTGGTTTGCACTGTTTTCAGTTAACCTTGTGTAGTGATTATCGATGGGTAACCAACTCACGTTTCTTCTTTTACTGACTTATGACATTTGTAAACTTATAACACATAAACCATAGTGCATCTTTATTCATGTAGATTTGGTATTTGTACATCATATATAAGGGATTGTATGTAAAATGTGATCATTTAAAATGTTAGTTCCATACATACCTTTGTCATCTTAAGTGGAGGTACCGATGTCATCCAATCCAATGGATAATGTTTCACCGACAATGTTACTTGACTTAGCATTCTCATTAGATGCCTTCTTCCACATTGTGTTCCTTAACTTCATAATATCTGCAATGTTATATCCACTCTCAAATATATGGTTTTCATCAGGTGCTAAGTCTCTATAGTTCTTGCTTACATGACCGACCTTGTGACAGTGCATACATGCCATTCCTACATTTGTCTAGTTTCTTGATTGGCCAATCTGATTCTTTCTATAACAGTTTTCTGCAATATGTCCATACTGACCACATATAGTACAATTAGTCCATGTATTATAATCCCAAACATGAGTTACCTTGTCTCTTCGGTTGATATGGCTTTTGTTGTAGTTTCTCTTTAGGTGTACAGACTTGTTTCATTTTCGCCTTGCAATGTGTCCATGCTTATTACAAGTATAGCATATTTTCTCCTTAGTAGTATTTTTAGCAGTGTCATTCTTCTTAGCTCTACATTCATAAGCTGGATGTCCAAACTTACCACAATAATAACAATATCCATTGAATTTAGGAATGATGAGAGCTTTACCTTATGCTTTGCTTCTGCACACATTAGATGTATGTCCTAGTTTTCCATAGTGATAACATGTCATCACTTTAAATTTTTGAATTTGATTGTTGTTGACTTTTTCAACTTCTTGTGATGATTCTCCTTCACCGGTGTAGCCTATACCATTTCTACTTTTGAATCTCCTCTGATTAGTCAGGAAATCATTAATTTTTTTAGAACTATCCTCAGCTATCGTCATCATTTCATTATGTTTCTTTTGTGTCTTTATTTCATTTCTCAATTTTTCATTATCTTCTCTAAGCATTGCAACATCTTCAAGTCTTCTTGATAATTCTCCATTTACTTGGTTCATTTCTTGATTAACTATCATCATCTGATTTGATACTTGGAAGTGACGATTAGTGAGTCTCTTTATTTCACTTTCTTTTGCTTGAAGTTGTTCAGTCATCAGTCTTCAGTATTCAATAGCCAAATTTTGATCTTGTTCAGCTTGTCTAGAATTGTTCATGATTTCCACCATTCTCACCATTTGAGATTCATGACCGATTTGAAGTTCTTTCATTTGCTCAGATAGATGCTAATTCTTTTCAGATAAATCAAAGATTATGCTTTCAGATCCATCAGAGATGCTTCCAAAGCTTGATCCAATATGATCAAATATTTCATCAATAGGTTCTTCATGATAACTGATTTCATTCAACTAAATTGCAAGGTTCTTCCTTTCAACCAGTAATGTATTTAGTTCTTCCTTGGCTTGTTTATACTATTCCATAAACATCTGTATTTGTATCTTATGATTCTCAATAGTCTTGTCAAGCTTGTATCTTTCCATGACTTAGATCTTTACCCTTCAGTGGTTAGACTGTTCAACAAGAGAACTAAGCTCCGATACCAATTGTTGGAGTTAGGAGAGATAGGTACTGAGAGGGGAGGGGTGAATAAGTTCCTTCAAAACTTTACTTGCAAAACCTTTCAGATCTATAATTGAATACTTGTGATAACTGATCAAAATAACTGAAACATAATTGTCTAAATCAATCATCTAGTTAACTTAAGAAAGTAAAAAACATGAAATCAATATGACAATCACATAACACAAGTATTTTGGTAACGTAGAAACCCTTGTAAGAAGGTAAAAACTAAAGTGGGGATGACACCCACAAATTCTTCACTACTGCATATAGAAAAGGTTTTCCTGTTAAGGCTATGAGTTTTGATCACTTCTGGTGATCTTACCCTGTTAGGAGTAACATATTAGATCAGCTAGATTTACCTAGTTATAGGATTTAAACAACACTAATGAAGTGTGTACTCGGTTAAGAGATTTATATAAGACTGTTGAGTCTACTCTGTTAAGAGATTTATCAAAAACTCTATCACAATTGTCCGAAAGTAATAGGCAATTATCTGCTAGTTGAAAACTCAATTGTCTGAAATAGATCTATAAGTGCTCATCAAAATATCACCTTATCTATGATGGTTCTCTATTCTATTATGCTCGGTAGCCTTCTCTGACTCTACTCAATCTGATATCCTCTGTGCTTTGTTTTGCTCTGTAAACTAATTGTCTTGAAGATGGGCAATTTATTCAAGTGCTCTTTGATTCATATATATTAGTTCACCCAACCACATAAAATGGTGTGAACATACAAAATATACAGTGTTCTATTTTTGCCTCCTTAGAAAAAATTAGGTTACAAAAATAATCATAACCCTAAGATCTACGGTGCAAAATAACCTAGATCAACTATTACAAAGAAGATAAACATTACATTTAATGAGTATCTTTTACAATAACTGCTCCTCGATCTTGGTAAGCCATTTTATGATCTGTTTTAACCATTTGCATAGAAGAATGTGCCATTTCATATTACTATACCATTTTCTATGATCATCAGTAAACATTGTATAATCTACTCAGTGTATACTATGATGCTAGGGTAAACTGTGTGATGCTCAGTGTAAAGAGTTTACCGATTGCTCTGTCTTACTCCTGGTTACTGACCAACTCAATATAAGTAACTGGCCGACCTATTTACTATCCTTTGATACTAATGATGACCTTAAATGTTGAATAGAGATTAATAAGGAACACCACCAACTGATCCATGAGAGGCTCAAAAGTGAATAAGACATAATGTTATTGAATATCCTCATATAGTTGCACATTACATGCATTTAAGACATATAATGTTCATGAAAGAAATACTTGAAAAAGGTATGAAAGTCAAAGATTTTTGGTGTAAATATGAGTGGCAACATAGAGGCTCACCTCATGTGCATGGCTTCTTATGGCTTGAAGGAGCACCAAACATGGACACTATTGACTCATCAAATGAGGAGGAACATAAAAGTGTTGAGAGATATTTTCATTCCATTATTCATGCATGGAAACCTAGACATGATCTTCATCAAAGAAATATACATGCATGTGTTAAGTAATTTGATCATATATATCTTCATAACATGATGTTTAAAATATATGTTCATATGTATGAGAGTCAGGAAATTTTTATAAATTTTTAATATGATATATTACCCACAACCATTTGTAGGTTTTCCAACATTTTGGTCAACATCCATGTCTCAAAAATAGTGCACAACTACCTTAGATGGATATTGACCATGATTATGAAGAGATAGTTAATTGTGTGGAATGACACACAGTCTCTGAGGAGGGTGCATGTCTACATAAAAAAAGGGGAAGAAAGGTTTGTAGATAATTATTTCATTGATTATTAACCTATTTACATTGATATTATATATTAACTATTCACAAAACTTAATCAAAATAGATGTTCATTTATCTTTCTCTTAGGTACAATGCTCCTTGGCCATTGAATTTGGAGGGATCTAAGTTATTTGACGATAGATCTAATTGAGTGAAATAAAATTTGAGCTAGCTAGAAATGATGATATAGTCAATTCACATAATCGATACATATTGCAACTATGGACAATAAATATAGATTGGCAACCTGTTCTTTCAAAACATGTAGTTATTAAATACATTGCAAAGTATGTAGCAAAAGCTGAGAGAATTTCAGAAACCTATTCTGAAATGTTGATGTATTTGTCAAACGTGGAAAATCCTAATAATAATTGTCCATCCACAAATCTTGAGATGAAAATATGGTCCAGACGCTTTTTTCTACCCAAGCATGAAGTGGTTAGCTCCCCTGGGGCTCATCTTGAAATGAAGAGCGCACCGACCCTTTACGAGAAACCTAGCAACTTGACACTAGAGGATCAGAAAGAATCTAGTGCAAGCTATGAACTAACTACTTTTATCATATGTCTAAGTACAACTAACATAGATATAGCAAAGAGAAAGAACAATAACCAACACATTTAAATAAACATGTGTTTTTAAATCTTAGGCCTAATCATTTTAATACCAGACTTGTATTGGTAGGTAGATGGAAGAGAAAATATCTACCCTTCTCTATTTACCCATATTCAACACCCTTTTCCATTAATCTCAAAAGCATCAAAAGATAAAAATAAAAAACTTTAGATATAAGTCCATTTTATGCATATGAAAACAAAATTTCTCTTTTTTTTTAATTACAAATGTAATATATTGAAATCAAGAGATTATGAAATCAATTCCAGCTCCTAAACCACCTAAAATTTCATATTCACATTTTTAAAGCATATCCCAATTAACTCTACCTGAAGCTTTCTATGAAAGAATAATAAATAAATACATGATAAAGGATATAAGTACAACTCCATGATATCTAATAACTTAGGAACTTAAGATTAATTTTTCTATACTAGTTCAAAAAACACATCTATATCCTTGTTGTCATACAATACAAATAATTTATGTAAACAATAAATTTTGGGGCTCATCCTGAAATGAAGACTACACCGACCCTACACGAGGAACCTAGAAACTCAGCATTAGAGGATCAGAAGGAATCTGGTGCAAGCTATGAACTAACTACTTTTCGCATACATCTAAGTAGAACTAACACAAATATGGAACATAGAAAGAACAATAACCAATGCATTTAAACAAATATGTGTTTCAAAGCTTAGGCCTAAGAATTTTAATACCAGACTTCTACTAGCGGGTAGATGGATGAAAAAATATCTACCCTTCTCTGTTTATGCATATTCAACACCCTTTCCTATTAATTTCAAAAGCATCTAAAGCTTTAAAAATAAAACTACAAATCTAGGTGCATTTTAAGCATATGAAATTAAAAGTTCTCTTTTTATTTTATTACAAACTTGATATATCAAAATCAAGAGAATATGAAATCAATTTCAGCTCCTAAACCACTAAAAATTTCATATTCATATTTTTTAGGCATATTCCAACTAACTCTACTAGAAGCTTTCTATGAAAGAATAATAAACATATACATGATTAAGAATATAACTACAACTCCATGATATATAATAGGTTAGGAACTTAAAGATTCATTTTTCTCTTCTAGTTCAAAAAACACATCTAGATATCTTGTTGTCATACAATACAAACTATTTGTGTAAACAATAAATTCCATATACATGCAAGTACTTCAGATTAAGAAAATAATAACTTCATAATTCCCATTTAAATACACGCATCTTAATTCCCTTCTCTAAATAAATATTTAGTTCCTGTTTGGAGTAATCCTTAGTCCTCTGTTATCTTTGAAGTTATTTCTTTCTTAGTTTACATGGTGAGAAAAATTATAAGGTATTTGACCAACCAGTTTAAACAATCACCACCAAAAGTTGATTTTTAAATTAATAAATTAAAAAAATGTTGTGGAATTCAAATCATAGGCATTGGCTTTCTACTTTCAGACAGATTTAAAAGAGTAAGTAACTACTATAATACACGTCGTTCCCAAGAACTGGTCAGTTTGAATCCAAAATTTATAATGCCCAATTACTTAAAGTTTTCTTGACTAAACATATAACAAGCAGCGATAATCAATGGAAAAAATAGTTTGACCTAGTTATACAGGAATAGAGAGGGAGATTAAAATAACTAGTTTTCTAAGCCATGTCAGCTTCTGTATATCTGTAGCATACAAGGCATCACACTGAGACATCAGAGATTGTACAACACTGAAAAATCAGTCATTGCACCGACATCGGGCATACACATGGAGCACCCAACACAGATCTGAAATCATGAAGCAGTGAAAAAGATAACAATCGAAAACACCTGAGGCGGCCGCATGGCTAGAATGTTGGCCAAACAAAAAAATGTCTTAAATACTCGATAGTCGAGCCCAAATATGACATTTCAAAATTTCATAAAAATAAAAGCGATTAAATATGGGTGCGCATCTCCCAGACACGCACCATTTCACTTTCTAGCAACACGATTGCCATCTCTTATTACTGACAAGTTGAGTCTAATAGGCATTATCAACAACTTCAAAATCAAATGAAATTGCTACATTTTAGAGAGGAAAAAGAATCAAAAAGAATTTGCTTGATTGTTGACTGATAAAAAAATAAAATCAAAGACATCGATTGTAGGTAGAATTTTGTAGAATGGGAAATTGAAGGCATCACGAGGTGTAGTAGAATATATACTTTGAAACTCTCATTTAAACATAACCTTCAAGAGCTAGGAAATTTAGGCACTTCTAATGGTTGAAGCGTCGACTCCCTAGGATATCGAATGCATCAGATAATAATGGAAGAATTTCAAAAAGATAAGATGATTTCACAGAAAAGTTACATGTATCATATTAACATTATCAGATTTCTACAATCCATTTTTAAATGCATGTATATTTCTAGATTTGATTGTGTGTGTTTTTTAGTATCAATGTTTCAGATCGTGTACTCTGTGATCCATCATCAGTAAGAGAGAGTGCAAGAATTGTAATAGCAACGATATAGACCGAGTCTGTCTCAAGAGATATAAGAAGAGAAGAGAACACACAAAACTATGTAAAGAAGAAAAAAGAAAAAAATAATAAGGCTACAAAAGTAAATTAGAGAAAAATAAATAAATAAATAAAATCCCAAGAAGGCGGGGGAACAAAAAAACCCATTAAAATATACAAACACACAAATAAATGAAAAAAAGAAACGGATATATCAATATAAATAAAAGAAAAGGAAAATTAGCAAAACAAAAATAGAAGCATATTTCAAAACACAAAAAATAAATGAAAATAAACGTAATTTAATAAATAAATAAATAATTAAATTGTATAAATACACAAAAACCCACAACCATATACATATAATATTACTTTAATAATTACTTTTTCAAAAATAATTTTAAAAGTAATTATTAAAATGTTTGTATTAATTTTTATTTTTTGAAAATAAGTGTATATATAATTGATCCTTCACTGTTACATCTTTATGAAGAAGTATAGGACACCCCTTATTTAAGATCATTTATGAATGGTCCATAAATGCTTATTATTCTTCTATAATTTTATAAGAATACAAATTTTACCAATTATTAAAATAATTCGTAAAATTTTAATTTTTTTTACAACAAAGAAAAATAAAATAAAATCATCTATTAATAAGAAAGGGGTTTCCTAAAATATATCGTTTTTAAAATGTGCTTAATGGTACCAAATATCTTAATTTTGTAAGTGGTTAGACAAACACTCTTCACTATAACTAACTATCCTTTATAGGCAAACATTTTTTGGGTAAAAAAAATAAAATAAAAATGTAGCTTTTCTTATCATTTGTTCAAAATCATTTTATAAGTAAAAAATAAATTTGTTGCCTTCATTCTTAAAAGGACCAAATATTTTAAAACCTTTTGTCTTGTTGTACATGAAAGTATTTTAAAATCCTAACTTTAACATGATTGGAGCCTCAAACATTAACTCTCACATGTTTGGACAGAGGAATCATGTCAAATGTCTTTACGGTGAGACTCTAGCCGGCTTGCATGTAGCATATGGAAATATATGAGAGGAAAGTGGGGTGTTAGAAGAAATGATTTAAAGGAACATAATCCTATGGTATGTTGTTAGTACCAAAATATCCACACAATACAATGCATCAAAGAGGCTTGAAACTTTCAATTCAATGTAACCAGCTGTTGCAAAGCCAGATTAAACAAACATTGCCAGTTTCGTCCTGCCCCTGCTGATTTGGAAACTTCAAAACAACATATGTGCATCCATCGAAGTATATCAACACTAATTAAAATGAAAATTAATTGTTTCATTGAAGTCCTTTCAAACAAATGTAATATGTGGGATGTAAATACAAATTTCACAAACTTGTGTGTACCAATACGGAAGTACAAAAGACGGCACATGAACTGTTTGACCAAAAGATTCTATTTTTTGTCCGAGCTAAGCTAGGAGTTTTGAAATAGTGAACCAGCATCCATCAAAGAGTAGATGATGTCAAATTTCTGTCTAATGTTGTGGTTGCAATCATCTCGGTTGACATTTATGCTCAATGCACAGTCACAAAACAACGCTGAACACAAAATCCCTCAAAAAGGTTATAAACATCCATCAAAACATGATGCCAAGGATTATTTATCAGATATTATAATTGAAATTGCTTTCATCCAAAATGGCACTGGCTACGGTGCAACATATTTGCACTGTTGAAAGCAGTGCTACGCCCCATACCTGTGATGCCATGGCATCTGCATGACAGTACATAACTGCCCGTACATGCCTGTCATTTATGCCGTGCATAGTGATCAAGGTAAGAACTCTTTTTTTCCCTGGGACAATATTTGTTTATTTCCAGCGCAATATTTGTTTATTTACAGTAATACATATTACAATCGTAATCATCATAGTTTTATAATCACAATAAATTGATTATACAAATGCATGTGTTGCTATCAATATGTATTTCTATCTGAAATTGTTGATTATATTGAGGAAAAATATATTGCAATCGATATTACAATCGCAATTATCATAAATAAACATTACAAAGTTCTACAGTAATTCTATTGTCTCTGTAAAAGATGATAAACTTCTATAGATATTAGTATTGAATATCGAATGTATTGTTGTTGCAAGTGAATATATATTTATTGTTGCAAGACACTTTGATACTTATCAATTTTTGTACTTCAGTGTCTTTGAATGATCAAATGATATTGATTATATATCATATTGGGATGTCATGACTTGATGAATCGTGACTCATTAATGAGTTATGACCCATCAAATCGTGACTGTCCAAATTATAGCCAACGATCATAACACTTACCCTTTCACATAATACACCGATAACTATTGGGTAACATAAACGATGTTTGGTGTTTGATAATAGTCGATAACTATCGACTTGGTGCATGATTCATCATTGATAACTATCGGTTAAGGTAGACGATAGCAGTCGATACTTATAAGAACTGATACTCATCGGTATTTGACATTTTCTATGAAAGTATTAATAAACCGATGTAATCAGTATTTGATAAATCATTTCAAATATATTCAATAATATATGTATATATTAATGAGTATGTAATAGCAATTACATATACATTAATATGTACATATTGATAGATCATTTCAAATATATTAAAATATATATGTATATATTAATGCGTATGTAATAGTAATTACATATACATTAATATGTACATATATGTATTCTTTATATATATTCAAGTTAATTATCTGAAGGATGCTATCAATTTCCAACACACCCTCTTAGCTAGGGAAGATAATTTTCCATATACCACCTTACTTGTGATATCATGTAATATGAAGAATCATCATATAGATGATACCTGTTTTGCACATCACCTTAACTCGTGAAGTGAGGAATCACCTTAACTTGTGATACCCAATTTTACATATTACCTTAGATCATAATATGAGGAATCACCTTAGATCGTGATACAAGGGTATAGTAATTAGAGAATATTACATTCCCAGGTTACACATAACCTTATTATGATATGTGCACTAACATATCAAAATGTCTACCATAATGAATCTCTATTACAAGATCATCACTGTGTAACATCAAATACAAGTGTTCATTGTCTAAGAAGTCGTCACCTCTCAGAATTGTACACAGGATGGATGAGACCATAAGAAGCTTACATATTAAACATCTTTATTATATTAATACAAATAAAAAATTACATTTCAACCATACGAAGATTTTCCTGAAGTGATCAACTTTCACCTTGGGAAGTATTTTGGTAAGAATATTTGCAGTTTGATCTCTTGTACTAATATATTCCAACTGAATCACTTTCCTTTCAACCATATCTCAGACATAGTGATAAGGAATCTCAACATGCTTCGTCTGTCATGAAACACTAGATTCACTGACAGCTTGATACAACTCTAGTTATCATAATGGATAGTAGTTGGTATTAACGGTTTACCAAATAACCCAACAAGTAGTTTTCTGAGCCATACTCTTTCTCTAGCAACCATTGAAGATGCAATGTATTCAACCTATGTAGAACTTTGAGCCACTGAATATTATTTTCTGCTAATCCATGATACCATAGCTAATCCCAAACTGAAACAACATCCTGAGGTTCTTTTCTGATCGGTCATACTTCTAGCCCAATCTGAGTTAGTGAATCCATGAAGGTCCAAGTCTATCTTTTCATATTTAAGTCCATAGTTTAGAGTACCCTGAAGATACCTCATTATATTTTTTATAGCAACGAGATGAATCTCTTTAGGTTCACACTTGAACTGACTTAAGGCATTCACTACAAAGAAAATATCTGGTCTAGTATTTACCAAGTACACTAGGGAACCTATTATCTGCCTATAAAGAATAGGATTCTACTGGTGGAGATTCTGTTGCTGCTTCCTTTAGCTTATGAAAATTAGTTTCCATGGGTGATGACATTGGTCTACATAACGCAACATACCAAACCTCTTCAATATGTCAAGATTGTATTTTCCTTGATTCGGGATGATATTATCTAATTTCTGCCAGACTTCTAAGCCAAGAAAGTAGTGTAATAGACCTAAGTCTTTCATATCAAATTGTTTGGCTAAATCCTTCTTGCATTGGTGAATGAGGTGATCCTCTCTTGTAATCAATAAATCATCAACATATAGAATTAATATCAACATATCACCTTTTCTTTGTTTGAAGTAGAGATTTGGGTTAGCATCATTTTTGGAAAATCCTAACTTCATAAGATAATTATCAATCCTCTCATACCAGGCTCTGGGAGCATGTCTAAGTCCACATAAGTCTTTCTTTAGTTTTCACACATGAATTTTAGAATTGTGAATATCAAACCCTTTAGGTTTCTCTAGGTATACTTCTTCTTCAATGGTTCCATTTAAGAAGGTAGTCTTTACATCCATATGATGTAGTTTCCATCCTTTAGCAACTACAATGGCTAGGATTGTTCAAATTGAAGTTTATTGGGTAACAAGAGAAATTTTTTCTTCATAGTCAATCCCTTCCTTTTATGAAAAGCCTCTAAATGCAAACCTTTCTTTGTACTTCTCTATACTTCCATCTGCAACATGTTTGATCTTGAACAACTATTTAGAGGTGACCACTGATTTCTCTTTGGGTCTAGGCACAATGTCCCATACATTATTCTTTATAATAGACTGATATTCCTCTGTCATGGAAAATTTCCATACTTGCTACTGAATAGCATTTGGAACATTTGTAGGTTTTGATTTTGAGAGTTCACTCATTAGGGCTACATAACTAGATAATCTTGAGGTTCTTTTACTTTCCCTGAATGTCCATGAAGAAAATCCATAAGATTTTGCTTCTTCTATTATCTTAGTGGCCTAGAGAGGTCTCTTTTTGGGATTTTTTAATGTTGAGAGTTGTTACTCATTTTCTTCTTCCCTCAGAATACTCCCTCTGAATCTCAAGTGTAAATTCCTCTTCTGGAGAGGCATGTGTTTCTAGTTCTAAGGAATTTCTAGCTCTAGAGAATGGTTATGTCTTCTCAAATATTACATCCCTACTTATTTCAATATGAATTTTGACCAGGTATATACACCCGGTATGCTTTGAGGTTCATTGTATCCTACAAAAATACCTTCCCTTCTAGATGGTTCTAACTTTGTAATCTTTTCTTTGGTACATGTATGTATACTGGACAACCAAATATCCTAAGTTACTGATGTCTGATGTTGTTCCTAAGAAAGCTTCTTCAGGAGTTTTAGTATCAATGTGGGACTGTGGACATCTATTTTGAATATATACTATAGTATTTGATGCTTCTGCCAAAAAGAAGTGTCAAGGTCTTGATGAAGAAGCATTGCCTTGGTAGCTTCAACAATTGTTCTATTATTCCTTTCAACAACCCCATTTTGTTGAGGGTTGTAAGGAACAATGCACTCCCTCTTAATCTTGACATTTTTGTAAAATTCCTTAAAAATGTCTTATGTATATTCTTTACTGTTATCTATCCTTAGGGTCTTGATTTTCTTTCTAAAAAAAATTCAATAAGTGATTTGAAGTCTCTTGAATATTTTCAGGATCTCCTTAAATTATTTATGTTTAAGGAAATATATCTAGGTCTTTTTGGAGAAATCATCAACAAAGATTACATAGTATTTACACCCTCCTATTGATGGAACAAACATTGGTCGACATAAGTTTTAGCGAACTAATTCTAATACATTGTCTATTTTACTAGAGCTATTTTGAAATGCCTCTTTGGTGTTTTTACCTAAAGTACAAACTTTGCATGCCACAGGGTGGTACTATTTAAGTTTTGGTAATTTAGTGACTAGATTTTCCATAGAAGATAGGGCCTTGTAGTTTAAGTGTCCTAGTCTTCTATGTCATATCTCATTTGTGTTAGTGATTACATTAATTAAGGCTTTAATTTATTTCTATACATAATTCATATAGACAACCTTGCCTTCTACCTATGGTTGGGATTTCTTGATAGTATAGTTCTTTGGCCAAGTCTTTACTTTACCATCCATAAAGGTTACTCTATATCAATTATCTTCAAGTGTAGATATAGATACCAGGTTCCTCTTAATACTTGGTACAAAAATTACTCTAGTAAGTTGAATGGAAATACCAGTCTTCAATTTGATAGTTCATGTCCAACACCTTTTACTAGATAAGCCGAGTCATCTCCAATAGTAAAACTTCCTCATCGAATTCATCTACCATAGAGTCTAGTAGTTCTCTAATTCATATAATATGTCTTGAGGAGCCACTGTCGATAACCTAGGTGATTTTACTTGAGACTTGGCTTGAAAATGTAGAGTAGAACACAAACTTCTCATTTTTAGGTTCTTCCTTAGTCTTCTTCTTCATTGTTTTGGTGAATGAATCCTAATTCTTTTTGTATCCCATGACAATTTATTACATAATGTGCATATTTATCACATCTAAGAACTACACTTTTGACATATCTCTTTTATTGTTTTCATGATTAGATTTCCTTTTCTTAAAGTGTCTTTTCCTCTTCTTGTGGGTATCCACATTTAGTACATGAAGATCTTCATCAATGGTTTTCTTCTTTAGTCCTTTCTGTCTAGCCCTGATTCCTCTTGTAGGCAATCTGTTCTTAGTTGGTCAAATTTTAGAAATTTAGACCTAGCACTTATGCCAGAGACTAATATCTCCCAAGATTTAGGAAGACCATCTAATGCAATCAATGATAATTCCTTACAATCGATTTCATAGCCAAGTGTTGATAATTTATCTCTTAGAGCTGAGACTTTTATAAAGTATGAATTTATTTTCTCACCTTTGTTCATGCTTATGTGATTTATCTCCCTCTTCAAGGCTATTTTCTTTCTTGAATTACTATTCATAAGTTTTCTCTAGTGCTTTGAACATCTCATATGCTCTTTTGTATTTTGTTAATATTGGAGCAATGTGATCTCTAACTCCATCAATGATGATCTTCATTGATTTATCACTTCCTTCATTCCAAGTTGATATCTAAGGTTCTACCTTTGGTTTTATCTTGTCTTCTCTTATGAAATATTTGACTTTATTTTCTTCTAATATCATTATGATTCTAAACTTCCATGATTGAAAGTAGTCTACTCCTCAAGCCTATCCTAGAATTTGATAATGCTTTCCATTGGGAATGTAATGTATTCAATGTAAATATAATTACTCAAGTTTATCAGTCACTGGGATCCTTTAGAACCAATGCTCTGATACCATGTAAAAGATGATAAACTCCTATAGATTATTAGTATTGAATATCAAATGTATTATTCTCTAAGTGAATATATATTTATTGTTGCAAGACACTTTGATACTTATCCATTTTTGTACTTTGGTGTGTTAAAATGATTAATGAATGATATTGATTATATATCATATTGGGTAGTCATGACTTGATGAAACATGACTCATTAATGAGTCACAATGCATCAAGTCATGACTATATAACACTTACCATTTCACATAATACACCAATAACTATCGGGTAACATAAATGATGTTTTGGTGTTTGATAATAGTCAATAACTATCTACTTGGTGCATGAGTCATCATCGATAACTATTAGTTAAGGTAGACAATAGCAGTCGATACTTATAGAACCAATACTCATCAATATTGACATTTTCTATGAAAGTATTAATAAATCAATGTAATCGATATTGATAAATAATTTCAAATATATTCAATAATATATGTATATATTAATGTGTATGTAATAGAAATTACATATACATTAATATGTACATATTGATAGATCATTTCAAGTATATTAAAATATATATGCATATATTAATGTGTATGTAATAGTAATTACATATACATTAATATGTACATAGATGTATTCTTTATATATTCAAGTTAATTATCTGAACAATGCTATCAATTTCCAATAGTCTTTAATACTATCTCTCTTTT
>BSBK01013453.1:0-60467 GCA_027943335.1 Chamaecyparis obtusa | reverse complement strand
TAAAAATGTGGACAAGATAAATGTGTCGAAAATGACCAATCAAGTGGTCTACAGTTCAATGATGAAGTTGGAGAGAGAGAAAGGAAAGCTTCAGGGCATAATAGATAAGTTAAAGGCAAACCTGGCAATTGAAAAGGCAAAGGAGAAAGCATCAGAAAATAGGTGCAAAGAATTAGAGAAAAGGATAAAAAATTCATCCTCTAAAGAAGCAATTGGACAACAAGAACATATAGACGCATAATTGAAAACTCTGAGGAAAAATTGGAACAAAGCGAAAAAAAACTTGAGGATGAAAAAGTCTCTTCATTAAGTTTATACAAAAGCATGGAGAATGCGAGACAGGCAAACAATAACTTAAATAAAGAATTGGAGAATGAGAGGGTAAAAAAAAAACAGTGGGAAGAGAAAGTAAAACAATGGGAAGAGAAAGCAAAGAAAATAAAAAAACATAGTGAACACCGGTTCTTAGAAATGAGAGAAGACCTAAAGAAGATAAATACTACAACTAAAACTTACAAAAATAGCTTGAATGACCTAGTAAATAATACGATCAAGAAAATAAAAAAGACTTTTGGGGGCAAATAAAGGTGTATGTTGATAGGCTGTGTGATTGGTTTGAACTAAATGAAAGTCTTAGAGATGTTTTTGGGAAGCTGAAAGAGCACATTGAGAAGAACAAATTTTTTTCTTAGAGACAAAATACTGCAAAGCAAATTTTGCAAGAAATCAACACAACCAGTGACAAGCATTTGGCAAGCGAGGGAATTCAAGACCGCATTGGTGCATCAATAGAGGTGAACTTTGTCTTTCAAAAATGTCAGGAACTATTAGAAGCAAAGGGAACTCTTGCCTTATTCGGGACAAAGCTCACCAAGTTGAATTAAAAAAAACCAAAATGATAACTCTTGGTTTGCCGAGTCCTGGTCCTGGTCCTGATTACTCATCAACGAATTTTGTTGGAAGAGAAGCTTATAAAAAAAAGTTGGAGAACATAATGACATCTGATTTAGGCAAGAATCCTCAGGACATAACTCATGAAGGCGTTGCAAACTGCATCAAAAATTTGACAAATTTGAATGCACTATTGGAAGGAACATTTCTTTCAATTCACCCTTCTCAGTATGGATGGATGACAAGGGTGCAGGTCATTTACTATAACATAACAAATTTTGACCTTCCAACCGACGAAGAATGGAGCATACTAAAGAAACTAACAGAATCATCTTGATCTCATCAATCATAGTATGTGAAAGTACTTTCAGTTTCAATCATCTCTATATTTTTTTTCTAATTGATTGAATTGAGTTTAAAGTAACAAGTTTAAACTTTGTTTTTTGAACAGGATCAATGTTGCAGATGATATTGCCAATGCTAATTTACTAAACCAGCCTATCAAACATAGAAATGTATAGTAGTAGACTTGTAGTTGTCTTACTGATTTTGATTTTGAGATTTCACATTAGGAAAATTGACCTGAAGCTGTTGTTGGTCCATTGTTTCTATAAAAGGGAATTCAGGGTCATTGGCTTACGGTAATGAAATTGAAATTGGGCAATGTGCCAAAGGGTATTGAGTCATTGACTTTTATAAACAGAATCACAGAGTTGTGTTCTTACTAATATTAATGAATGAATTGTTACATTGTATTATATTTGTAATTAAATTAATGAGAATCAATATTTCTAAGAATTGTAACATATGAATTGCTATGTTGTCAAAAAATAATAATGAAAAACCTACAAAATTGTACCATATGAGTTGAATAATGCAAATGAAAACCATTATTAATTGTGGAATTGAATCTTGGTGACATTATCAACCACATTCATGTTTTTGACATTAGAATATGCTATTATGCATTATTGATGATGTGATACAGAAACTGACAGTAGACAGGAAAAAGTTTAATAAATACCTAGGACATGCTACTTCTACAGTAGTTCAAGCTGCCACATCATATCATTATTGGGATCCTTGAATTCATCACCATCAACTTCATAGATTCCTTGGTTCTTCAATATGTTTTCTTCACTTTGCATACCTCCACTTAACTGATGTTCACTACTAGTAGTACCAGTACCGGTACATGAGTCAATGACATCATTGTCTTTGGCACTCCCACTTTGGTTTGAAATGTTGCCCAACCCTCTTCTGTGGCATTTCTTCCTCCACAATTTCAGTACCCTTTCGTAAGGAAAAGTATTGACTTCATACTTGGATGTATAGAGCCTCAAGCAATTTTCCAAATTCTTGTATAGTTTATTTCTTAGCTTTGACTTTAGGAATCCCAAAGCACTAAAAACTCTCTCATCCTCCATTGACCCCAATATCATGGTCAAACATAATTCAACAAGCTTGAAAAATCATGATATTGAATCAATCGACATTTCGCTCTCCACTAGATTTTTCCAAAGCCTTGTTACTAATCCATCTTCATGGGGGTTCTGCATAATATTATATTGTTCCCTCATTGTCAGTGAAAAATGACCCGATTTCTCTCTCAAATGAGATTCATCTAAAATTCCATTTAGAGTTACTCCATTTAACTCTTTGGTTTTACAAAAATGATCTATCAAAGTTAGTAACTTAGTTCAAAAATATTTCAAATTGTTCAGACTCCAATATCGAGGAAACACAATACCCATGGATTCAAGTAGTTTGATTGGAGGGAATCTTACTCTAATCTATGAGGAAAGATCATAGGCAATGTGCTTCACAGAAGCTGTTACAGACTCAACGATCTTGGTAAAGTCTTCCCTTTTAACACTTGATCCTCGCTTCCTAGGGTTCTATCTTGGTTCCTCGGACTCGATCTTGGAAAAGTAGTGCATTGGTATCTCAACTCTGTGAACTTCTGCACATAACTCCCCACTTGTACCAATTTTTAAAAAGTTATTAGGATTGTCCAAATCTATGATTTGCAGCCAATTGGAAAATTTTACATCATCACATGATCGATAAAGATTATTGAGTGTCATGCATGTCAATTTATGCAGCACAAAATATTTTGTAATATACATAGCTTTTTGCCGGGCCTTTTTCATTATATTTCTCATTTCCTCAAGCATGGGGAGAAGACCTGCTAATGTTAAGAGTGTCTCTACATTACTTAACTTTTGCAAAAATGCAAGAAATTTTGGTTCCCTTGCTTCATCACGACTTGAGTTAATTAGACCACTTGCAACGATTGATATTTTGAAAAAACACGATGCACCAGTCCATCCACAGAGATCCATCTGGTATCATTATCCTTAAGAAGCTTGTTCTTGTCGGTTAGTCCTTCGAAAAAGTGTTGAAATTACCTCAATCATTTCAGACTTCGACAGAAGTATTGATAGAGCTCTTTGATTAAAACTTCAATTCTTTGTAGTGGAGCATGCTTGTGGACAACTCCAAAAGCTAGATTCATTATGTGGGCCATGGAGTGAATGGGAGTAATGTAGGGTGCACAAGAAGATTGTATCTTTGTGCAAAGACCGTCCTTGTGGCCTTGCATTACTGAAGCTCTATCCGCTCCAACACACACCAACTTTTTGGCAATCGTCATGTCATTTATACCTCCATATTCAATTAGAGAACTCTTTACTAGTTCAAATAATTTTTTTCGTTGTCACATTATCCTTCATTTTAGCAATAGTTAGTAGATGAGGTTGGCGAACAAAATTGTGTACAGTATAAATATGCATGCATACTCAGGAAGTATTAGCTACTGCTATAACCTCGTCTAAAGACAATGCAATAAAATTTGACTCTTTAATTTTTGTCTTTATATCCTCTTTTTCAACCTCGGCAAGACAACTTGCCCATTCTCATCCACTATTTACTGACCAACGATTGTTAGGATAGTTACGAACTTTCAAAAAGTGTAATAAAACACTCAATGATGGGTAGTCTAGCATAGGATGCCCTCTGCTCAAAATATTAAATACAACACTTAACTGAACAACTTTTCCCATTACTTTTACTTCCAATGCTTTTCCAAAACAAGCTTCAATAGAGCCTTTAACTTCACTAGGCTTCGTCTTTATATTCTGCTGAAATTCATATAATTCCACATTCCTAACATGCTAAGATTCCTCATTTGTTTTCCATCTTATCACTGATTTTTGAACCCCATCTATGGTTTTCTTTTCATAAACTTTACCCGTATGCTTCTTTATGGTGTCAATTTTTAGCTGCAACCTCTTTTCCTTCTTATTTATCTTGGTGCAAATCTTACATCTACATTCTACCGGAGGCTCACCTTCAATTGGATTGTCCACTAGTTCAATGAATGGATACTTTGACACCTATTCTACTTGAAAATTCCTCGCCAAATCCCACATCTGATCTTTTTTCGATTCTATATCATTATTTGAATTGTATTTTCTTTTCTTCTTCCCTGCACCATCATCTTCTCTCACATTCTCAGTCTCATCCAAGTTGATTATATCATTATGGCTACTCTGTGTATTTTTATTTAAAATCTTCTTCAAGTTCATCGTGATCTGAGATATCAAGTTTGTTGACTTCTTCAATATGCCATGTAGGTTCAGGTTGTGAATCTTGAAAATCTTCTTGTGATGAAGTAGCTTCCCGATTTTGGCCAGAAACATTTCTAACACCATGACCAAAGTATGATGATAAGGTTCTTCATTTTGCTGGCCTCTCTTGGCTTTCCCCATATGCGGGATCCTTACCCTTATTTTTGTTCAACATCTTGATTCTTCGACAAAATAAAGGCTACCAGCCTACCAGTGAAAAAAAAAATGTTTACTTGTTGAAGAAGTGACAATAGAACTATAATATATATAAATATGATTCATTGACCCTTAAATCATGTCTAAGGTCTCCCTGGTCACCACTGTTCACTAACTAGTTCCCACTAAGTAAGAATGAACTCAAATTTACATAGTCGCAAAATAATAATCACTTACCTTTGCCAAAAATTCTATTGCAGTCGCAACTCGCCAATGCAGTCAAGACTCAATAGTCTGGACTTTGCTATTGATCAAATTGAACCGAACCAAATTGTGTACAAACACTGATCTATGAATGTATTTATACTATCCTTTTTTGGAAAATTTGGTGGGAGGTATTAGGTCTACAAATATTTGGCGAAGCCCACGTAATTATAACATGTCTTGTGTTATTTCCTAGGTGATTATGGGTCGTCCAATACCTTGGTATGATTAATAAAGTTGGAAAAAATGCATCAATTTGAGACATGTGTCTATAAAATGCTAGGCAAATTTGAGACTGCTTATAAATATATATGTATAAAGTTATTGGCAAATATAGGTCGTCCATTTGGGGCCGCTTTGAAATTATAGGCGAATGTTTAAAATTTGTCGTGCCCAAAAATTATATTCCATTGGCGATAATATGAAAGAAATGGAAAAAATTAAATAAATCGATGGGCGATGGGCTCGGGCATTGGACCCAATTTTAATAAATTCGGGGTGATCGGGTCAATCCCATATGTACAATATATTCACCAAATTGCAGGTTGCCGACATGTGACATTCGCCAAATGGCAAATAATCGCCACTAAAGTTTTCGCTAGTATAGATATGAGTGGCAACATAGATGCATTTCTCATGTACATGGATTCATCTAGTTCCACGATGCACTAGATATGGATAAACTTGATTGGAAGAAAATTACTCAAGTTGAAAGAGCACGACATTATTTTGACATGTATGTCGATGCCTAAAACCCTCAGGATGATTTTCATAGAAACAACACAATGTTTCATTATATGTTAGATAACCTATGCTTGATAAACACAACTGAGACCTTTTATATAGATCCTTAACATGATTATGAAGAGATAGTTAGTTCTGTCTAGAGGAACACAAAATGTAAGGAGAGAACATGCTTGCAAAAGAAAGGGGGAAAGATAGAGCAATGATATAGATATACATGGAAATAACAACATATCTCTACCCTATTATGTGATGATGCTGAGAAGAAAAAGTATAAAATTGAAAGGAATGATGATAGGTGAAATATAAACAACCCAAAAATTCTCCTGATATGGAGAGCCAACATAGATTGTCATCTTGTTGTCTCACGAGAACTTGTTTTAAAATATATTAAAAAGTATGCATCCAAACCAGAGAGAACATTTGAGACTTGTACTAATATATTAAGAATAATTTCACCAACCCAATAGCCAAATCATATAGCTCTTCCATCTTACCATAAATTCATGGCAAAAATTATAGTTGAGCATGACACAGGAGCACAAGAAATATGTCATATGCTTCAGAAATTTCCCTAGTCATTTTCAATTGACCTTTCACAGCTTTGAATGTTGTCAAAAAGTTCTCTATTGAATAACAAGAACAAGTGAGAGCTAAATCCAGTCTACCTACTTGCACACCTACATTAATTAGTCATTGGAGCTCGAGACAATAGCATTACTAGAATCTGCAAGATCTTAGTCCTACTCTATAAGTCATAGATAATGCAAATGGAAAGAGAGAGAGAGAGGTAAAATTCATTGTCAATGTATTCCCAAAGTTTTATAGCATCCTAAAGGAGAACTTGAATAATTTGAAATATTTTTTTGGAGCAAGATACTCTAATATAAACATTTTTGCCACATCAAAATTGACATAGTGCTTACAGAGGAATTTATAGTAGAAAATTAGAAGCAAATAAATGCAACCAAATAGGATGTGTGGCATGTTGTTTGAACCAATCAAGAAGAGGCAAGCCCAGAAGAGGAGTGACAACGACAATAATCCAAGGGATACAATAGAGATGAACGAATGCGAGTTACTTTAACAAATGGGATTGTCAAACAATGTTAGCCTAGATGAGCTTGAGATGCTTGGAAGGTAAAAGTTTAATACCAGTAATCAACGAGATCATACTACAGTACCACAATATTTGCATAATATTGTGACACTATTCATAAACATGAAAAAATTATAGTCAAGATGAAAAAATGTCATTTAGCTTTGAAATTTCAAGCTATACATTGTCAAAAAAGCAAAAAGTGGCACTATCAATAACTATAAACCATAGTGAATGCCCCTCTATTGAACCATTACACATGATAATTCAAAGAAAAATGGGTACATGAAAGTCCTACTTGATCACTTGCATAAGAAGTGCACTTAAAAGTAAATCACCACAACAAAAAAGCTAGCTTCTCACACTAGCCCCTATAGGATTGGTTTCATTCAACATCCATGCCTCAACTATACATTCAAAGCTCAAGATTCCTATTAAAGAAATGCACCCCTTGCAAGGACAAGTGTTTACAACATTCCAAGAAGATTTGAAGGACATTAAATATATTCTCATTGATAAAATGAGTTTCATAGGGCCAAAACTACTGCTAAGAATAGACAACATACTACATGAGGCATTTCCCCATAATCAACATATGTGTTTTAGGGGAAGTCTTTGTGATATTGGTTGGTGACCTAACACAACTTCCCTCTGTGATGGACATGCCTATCTACAAACCATGCTCCACTGCCAAAACATTATGGGACTAGTTCACTACTGTCATCACATTGCAAACAATGTTCTACCTATAAGGCAAATTGACAACACAAGCACAATTTCACCAAATGTTGCAGAAAATTCAAACTGTCAAACCAAGACAAGAAGATTGGCAACTCTTGATGATGTGCACAAACAAACAACTTAACCCAAGTGAAAAGGAGAAAATTGATAGGTTGATGCATTTTTATGCTACCAACGATTGGGTCAAGCTACACAATTGAAGAATGTTGAAATTGTCAAACTGACCAATTGCATTAACTATTGCAACAAGCACTAGGAACATAATAAAAAATGAAAATTGTGATGAACAATTTAAAAAACAAGTCCTACTTTGCAAAGGTCAAGACATCATGTTGACAACCAACATATGGTCAGAAGCAGGCCTTGTCAATGGATCTCTTGGCCAAGTAATTGAAATTGTTTATAGTCCTCGTCCCAAACCACCTAATGTCCTAATGTATGTTGTGGCAAGGATTGATAATTACAATGGACCAACATGGGATGAACAAGACCCCAAAACTATACCAATAATTCATGTATCTCTGGAAAGCCAAACACAAATACCCCTCATAATGGCATGGGATGTAACCATACACAAATCCCAAGGCCTAACACTACAAAAAGCAATGATTGATATTGGAAAAATAGAAAGGAAGGGGTTGACATTCACAACTGTGTACAAAGTCAAGTAATTAAATGACCTCTGCATTCAATTGGCATTCTCCTTCGAGAGGTACTCCAAAATGCAAAACAATCTAGATATACAATAATAAGGAAAAAAGAGGAAGCTCGACTACAACAACTTTCTCTCTAACAAATCAAGGTGTGCATCTCTCAACTATATCTCTTTCATACTTCCCTTAATCATTTCATCCATTGCTTCAAGCTATATAATTGCTTTTTAAGCTTGCCACCTAATCAATTTTCTTTTTCATCGTTTTCCTATACATACATTTTGCACATAACAAAACTACTCAATGTAATCTATTCAACCAATATTAAATGGATGAGGCTTGGTTACAATAACTATTTCTCCAACAAATCAAGACGTGCAACTGTAAGTCCTTAAAACCTTGCATTGCAATTATTATCAAAGCAGTAATTTCATTGTTACAAATTTCTCTTTTGCAAAAAACTCATCTAACCCATGAAAGAAACAGGTAAAACCAATCAAATTTGTGAATCAAACATGAATAATGATCAACAACAACACCTACACTGGACTAAAAAACATAAAGACAACATTTTGCTACTGCTATTCGGGTCTTCAAAACAACACACACGAACAAATGTATTATGCATGACCACTACATCAGATTGATAACTACCAAGATTTCAGTTTATTGTGTTCTAAAATTAGATTAAATTTACTTAAAACTTTCTCCACTTCTAAATAATACTGGAGTGTACCTTTCTATTGTAACCATGCATCTTGTTGGAATGCAATTGCTAAATAATTAATTTAATTGATTGAAAGTTATTTTCCAATTTATTATTTTTACATTTGAATTGATAAATGAATGATTTGAAAATAATTTTTTAAAACAAATGCACTCCTTTATTTTTTATTTTTTAAAACAAAATGTATTCCTTTAGTTTTTTTTATTTTGGGTTCATCAACCTCACTAACTATGACCGTTAGCTTTTTTCTTCTTATTCTTTATTTAATTTTCTTTTTTCTTTTTTATTCTTTACACCTTATTTAATTTGGCAAACAGTTTGCGTTTTTGCTACTTAATCTTTGTTTAATTTGCCTCTTTTTCTTTTGTTCAAGTCTCCTTGACTCCACAGCGTAATGCCTTGCATCGGCTCATCTGCATCTGCTCATTTGTTCTTTCATCTGGTTAATGGATAATAATTTTTCATTTCGAACAACTATACTTATTTCAAAATAATGTATAGCTATTATATTTCTTTGTTCAACTGCGATGCCCTGCATCAATTCTGAGGCCTTACAGAGCTCATCCACAATGTTCAGAATTTTGTTTGCAGACTGTGTGCGGTTTTGCCTCTTTCTTATTCTTTGTTTAATTTGCCTCTTATTCTTTATTCTTTATTTGTGATCGCAATGTTCAACAGAATGCACAATATTCCGATGGCCAATGCTTCAACGCGATGTGCAATCTTCATAATCATCTGCGTGGATGTGCTCAACCGCATCGACATTAATGCCCTAGCACTCGGCCGCATCCGATGCCCTGCATCCACTATAGTTGAGCAATAGCCAAATCATCTATCTCTTCCATCTTACCATAAATTCATGGCAAAAATTGTACTTGAGCATGACATAGGGGCACAAGAAATATGTCATATGCTTTAGAAAATTCCCTGGTCATTTGCAATTGACCTTTCACATCTTTGAATGTTGTCAAAAATTGCTCTATTGAATAACAAAGAACAAGTGAGAGCTAAATCCAGTCTACCTACTTGCACACCTACATTAATCGGTCATTGGAGCTCGAGGCACTAGCATTATTAGATTCTCCAAGATCTTACCCCTACTCTACAAGTCATAGACAATGCAAATGGAAAGAGAGAGGGGTAAAATTCATTGTCACTATATTCCCAAATTTTTATAGCATCTCAAAGGAGGACTTAGAATAATTTGAAACTTTTTTTTGGAGCGAGCTATTCTGATATAAACATTTTTGCCACATCAAAATTGACATAGGGCTTACAAAGGATTTGATAGTAGAAGATTAGAAGTAAATGAATGCAACCAAATAGGATGTGTGGCATGTCGTCTGAACCAACCAAGAAGAGGCAAGCTCAGAAGAGGGAGTGATAATGACAATAATCCAAGGGACACAATAGAGATGAATGAATGGGATTTACTTTAACAAATGGGTTTGTCAAACAATGTTAGCCTAGATGAGCTTGAGATGCTTGGAAGGGGAGAGTTTAATACCAGAAATCAATGATATCATACTACAATACCACAATATTTGCATAAAATTGTGACACTATTCATAAACATGAAAAAAATTGCAGTCAAGATGAAAAGATGTCATTTAGCTTTGAAATTTCAAGCTATACATTGTAAAAAAAGAAAAAAGTGGCACTATCAATAACTATAAACCATAGTGAATGCCCCTCTATTGAACCATTACACATGATAATTCAAAGAACAAAGGGTACATGAAAGTTTTACTTGATCGCTTACATAAGAAGTGCACTTAAAAGTAAATCACCACAACAAAAAAATCTAGCTTCTCACACTAGCCCCTATAGGATTGGTTTCATTCAACATCCATGCCTTAACTATACATTCAAAGCTCAAGATTCCTATTAAAGAAATGCACCCCTTGCAAGGACAAGCATTGACAACATTCCAAGAAGATTTGAAGGACATTAAATATATTCTCATTGATAAAATGAGTTTCATAGGGCCAAAACTACTGCTAAGAATAGACAATAGACTACATGAGGCATTTCCCCAAAATCAACATATGTGCTTCGAGGGAAGTCTTTGTGATATTGGTCGGTGACCTAACACAACTTCCCTTCGTGATGGGCACACCTATCTACACATCATGCTCCACTGCCAAAATGTTGCGGGACTAGTTCACTAGTGTTGTCACATTGCAAACAATGTTCTACCTATAAGGCAAATTGACAACACAAGCACAATTTTGCCAAATGTTGTAGAACATTCAAAATGTCAAACCAAGACAAGAAGATTGGCAACTCTTGATGATGTGCACAAACAAACAACTTAACCCAAGTGAAAAGGAAAAATTTGACAGCTTGATGCATTTTTATGCTACCAACGATTTGGTCAAGCTACACAACTGAAGAATGTTGAAATTGTCAAATTAACCAATTGCATTAAGTAATGCAACAACCAAACATAATGAAAAATATAGCTTGTGATGAACAGTTCAAAAAATAAGTCCTACTTTGCAAAGGTCAACACATCACGCTGACAACCAACATATGGTCAGAAGCAGGCCTTGTCAATGGATCTCTTGGCCAAGTAATTGAAATTGTTTATAGTCCTTGTCCCAAACCACCTAATGCCCAAATGCATGTTGTGGCAAGGATCGATAATTACAATGGATTAGCATGGGCTGAACAAGACCCCAAAAGTATACCAATAATTAATGTATCTCTGGGGAGCCAAAGGCAAATACCCCTCATAATGGCATGGAATATAACCATACACAAATCCCAAGGCCTAACACTACAAAAAGCGATGATTGATATTGGAAAAATAGAAAGGAGGGGGCTGACATTCACAACTGTGTACAAAGTCAAGTAATTAAATGACCTCTGCATTCAATTGGCATTCTCCTTCGAGAGGTACTCCAAATGCAAAACAATCTATATGCAATAATAAGGAAAAAAGAGGAAGCTCGACTACAACAACTTTCTCTCTAACAAATCAAGGTGTGCACCTCTCAACTATATCTCTTTCATACTTCCCCTAATCATTTCATCCATTGCTTCAAGCTATATAATTGCTTTTGAAGCTTGCCACCTAATCAATTTTCCTTTTCACTGTTTTTCTATACATACATTTTGCACAAAACAAAACTACTCAATGTCATCTATTCAACCAATTTTAAAAGGATGATGCTTGGTTACAATAACTATTTCTCCAACAAATCAAGATGTGCAACTATAAGTCCTTACAACCTCACATTGTAATTATTATCAAAGCATTAATTCCATTGTTACAAATTTCCCTTTTGCAAAAAACTCATCTAGCCCATGAAAGAAACAGGTGGAACCAGTCAACTTTGTGAATCAAACATGCATAATGATCAACAACACCTACAGTGGACTAAAAAATATAAAGACACCATTTTGCTATTGCTCTTTGGGTCTTCAAAACAACAAACACCAACAAATGTATTATACATGATCACCCCATTAGATTAATAACTACCAAGATTTCAGTTAATTGTGTTCTAAAATTAGATTAAATTTACTTAAATCTTTCTCCACTTCTAAATAATACTCGGATGTACCTTCCTATTGTTGGAATGCAATTGCTAGTATAAATAATTTATTTAATTGATTGAAAGTTATTTTCCAATTTATTATTTCTAGATTTGAATTGATGAATAGATGATTTGAAAATGATTTTGCAAAACAAAATGCATTCCTTTATTTTTTATTTTTTTAAACAAAATGTATTCCTTTAGTTTTTTTAATTTTGGATTCATCAAACTCACTAATTACAGATTAAGCAACTCCATGACCGTTAGCTTTTTTCTTCTTCTTAATTTGTTTTTTTCTTTTTTATTCTTTATACCTTATTTAATTTGCCGGACGGTTTGCGTTTTTGCTACTTATTGTTTGTTTAATTTGCCTCTTCTTCTTTTGTTCAAGGCTCCTTGATTCCACAGTGTGATGCCCCGCATCGGCTCATCTGCAATGTTGTAAGTTTCACATTCATCTGCTCATTTGTTCTTTCGTCTGGTTAATGGATAGTAATTCTTCATTTCAAACAACTAAGTGTAGCTATTATCTTTATCTTTATATTTGAAAAATAGGGTGCCATTTTCAATAGAATGCGATGCCCTAGCACGATGCCCTGCATCAATTGCATCAATTCCGAGGCTCTTACAGAGCTCATCTACAATGTTCAGAATTTTGTTTGCAGACTGTGTGTGTGCTTTTGCCTCTTATTCTTTGTTTAATTTGCCTCTTATTCTTTATTCCTGCAAGTCCCCTCGCTCGCCTGGATCGCAATGTTCAACAAAATGCACAATGTTCCGATGGCCAATGCTTCAACGCGATGTGCAATCTTCATAATCATCTGCGTGGATGTGCTCGACCGCATCGACGTTAATGCCCTAGCATTCGGCCGCATCCGATGCCCTGCATCCACTCTAATGCCTTAGCACTACCGCTCCGATGCCTTACAGAGCTCATCCGTAATATTCAGAATCATCTGCGGAGGAATGTTGTAAGTCTCACATTCTTGACCATAATTTCTTAAATTCATGTGCTCAATTGTTCTTCTTTTCTGTTTCATTTGGTTAATGATTAGTAATTTTTAATTTCGAATTACTATACTTGAATTTATATCGATATGTGTTTTTTGAATTTAATTTTCAATCATTTTTAAATTCTCATCATGTTGAGGATAACACAAAACCTCCTAGTGTTCATTCCTTAAGTGTCTTTACACTGTACAGTTGGCACTAATTATAATGAATGTCCTTGCAACTCTGTATAAATCTACACCAGTGGAAATCAGTATCTTGCAATCAACCCATTTCATGCCAGAAAAGTATAAACCTCTGCTTGAGACAGGCAACAAAAATATCAGGTAAAAGAAAGTGCCTCTCCAAAGACATAGAGTTGGCCTTCAGCTCATGGATTTTCAAATAATGGTCTAGAGTTTTCCATTTCAATTAAGCATCAATATAATTCGATAATAGGTCACATTTTCTTTAGCAATCTGACCCCTATGAGAGTCACTTTAGCTTTTCTTTTAATAATTTACGTTGCTGTTATACTGCACTTTCCTCTGGAAACTTGCCACGTAGCCACTAGGGTTACGGGAAGCCTCATTGCAGTTGGTGATTTGAACATTTTCTGTTAAAGTGAGATTCCTGCTGCTATCAGCTGTAATCTCCTAATCATCCACATTGCTTGGCCTTCTAGCCTCCTGTGGCCGGTTCACATTTTCCTGCTGGGAAATTTCTTTAAAGTGAACTTTGATCTCAGGTGTCCTAATTAATGTGCATTAGTGTTTAAGCCCTGACCTTAGCCAGCTAAAAATGTTTTCCAAGTAATTGAGTTCTTCAAGGATTTAGTTCATCACCTTCATTATCCAAGAGCTCGAATGACCATCTTATAGCACTAGCAGTAACGTCATAATCCCTCATATCCCTTGCCCATTGTTTTTTTCGCCATTCACACAAAAAAGAGCTGTAGCCTGTATCTTATATTATGCAGCTTGTTGCACTATATACTGAAAAGAAAAATCATTTTACCCTAAATTAAACACAATAGTAAGTCACAACCATTGACTGCCATTTTTGTTCTACACTTATACCCTCCTGGGCATATCACAAAATCCAAAATAGAATACACCGTTGGTTTTTTGTGAAAGATTTACATACAACAGAAGTTGTATCATGTGGCTTATGCAAACAAGTCTTTTAAGTATTTAAAATAATACCCATATCAATAATTCTTATTCTGGAAGTAGTGGATGGTAAAGTGCACGTACCTGGCTATAACCACACAGGCCAAAAAGTAGCAGATGATGACAGCCCAACAAACAAGGGATACAGAGTCTCATATATTTATTAGGATTAGGGTATTTTTGTCTTCATAATCTTCTTCTTCGGCTCCCTCGATAATACAAGTGCTCAGATTCTAATGAAGCTTGGATGCCTTGGACAATACAATTGCAATATCCCCTAGATCTGACTCTAGCTCAGCCTCAGGCTCTAGCTCCATTATATACTTCAATACCTGATTTTCATTTCACAATGTCATACACAGTAGCTTGATAAGAATTATGTGATGAATTAAAGCAAATGAATAAAAGCAAATTTCCCTCAAAGCAATAACACAGAAAGTCCTTCCTACGGATCAATCTACTATCATCATTAGATGCTTTACATCTAATTTACATTACACAGTTTTCTGAAAGGAAAGGAAAGGATATTTCCCAAAAAGACAGATTGAATTGGAAATGAAAATGGGTAAAATATTAAGGGTGGAGTCAAACGAGGCAGAAATAAACTAGAAATGAAAATGGGTATTGCTGATTTGGAGAGAAGAATGTTGGTGCTCAAGCGATTCAAGAGGATCTCCTATATTTATTATGTTTGGGATCGTTGTGTCTTCATAATCTTCTTCCTCTTCCAATGCCACTGATGCTCTCTCGAGTCTCGATAATATAAATGCTTAGACTTGAATGAAGCTTGGATGCCCTGGACAGTACAATTGCAATATCCTTGGATTAAGCTCTAGCTCCATTATATATGCTTCAATCACTATATTCATTTCACAATGCCATACACAATAGCTTGATAAGAATCATGGGATGAATTAAAGCAAAGATTCATCCACATTCCATAGAGGATCTTTATGTCAGGAATTTCAGAATCACTCTTGTTGTACTTGACCTTGTTTGTTGTAGAGGTAAATACTAAGTTGAGAAATTACATGTATGTGCATGGATACAAAAGTGGGCCGGCAGGTTTCAAAAAGTAATTCACAATAGCTAATTAAGACTGTGACAAAGGGAGGTGGAGTACAGGGTTTTAAGTTGAGGGAACTGAAATCTTTTCTAGTCACTTGACATTTGTACATATCTGAGTTTTGTAACATTGACAGTGCAATATTGCCCGACAGTATTGGGTTAGATATTAGTTGTGCAATCTGGGTGTTGTAGCTAAGTGGGAGGTGCAGCTGCTGCAATGTCTGCTGAGTTCCACCAGTTTAAATACAGTTACATACATCAGGCCTACCTTTTTGAAAGATGACAAATTCTATGTAGATGGTGTATTGCTAAGGTTAGGGAACATATGTCATGTATATGTCAAACACACAGAACAAATTATTAGTCTCTGCGTGTATAGGTGGAGACGAATGTTTCAGCCTCTTGAAAATGCAATTAATTTCATCTTGAAAATCACGTGAACAGAGAAATGAAATGTTTATCTTATGGTTTGCACCCATCTGACTTTTCAAATCTAATTTTCACCGTCTTTCCTTTTTCCTGATTGGCGGTTTCCATTTTCGTCCATGGTTTTTTATTTTCCTCTTTGAAAATAAAGGAAATTCGTTTCTGGTCAATCAGTTTCCATAGATGGAATGCATTATTTTATATCTCCCAATGCTTATGCTTATGCTTCTACAATGATGTGGCAGGTGGCAATCTTAAAACAATTCTTGTGCCTGGTTTATGCTTCCACCTTCCAAGGTTTTGAGTCTTCTTCAATGTGTTGTGTTCTGAATTTCTGTCTGGGCTGAGGGCTCTTCCTCTATTTCTTTTGAATTTGTTCGACATTTTCCTGTCTGTATCTTTGGATGGGACTATTTCTATTAATTTATTTTTATATCTAGGTTCTGGGTTTGTTTAGCACAGTTTCCCTCGTCGGCTTTGTTGTCTGCACAATGCAATTTGTGCAGAATCTTGAAGTGAGTCACTTGCCATGATTTCAGCAAGTTCTATATCAATGAATCTGTACACAACCAGTTCATTTTGGTTCTATTTTTTTTCTTCCTAGTGTGATGTCTGTATGGCAATTTTATGCTTAGATGCCCTAAAATATGTGGCTCACTTTGCAAATATCCTAGTGCTTCCTGATGTTGAACACATTTGCTAACTTGGTCTTGCAACAGTGCAACTGAAACATTGAAATCCACATCAAATTTCACAAAATCTTACTGACAATGAAAACCACCACCGAATGCTAGCTGCAAACCGTACAAAGACAATTTAAAAAATTCAAATCTTAAAAAAAAAATACATCTGAAACTTCTTCATAAGAATGGAATGTTGTCTCACTCTTTTAAGTAACATACAGCAAGAGCAAGAATTCCAGATTTAATGCTCGTTCCTGTAATAAGTGATATTGCACCTAATTCTGTTCCCTGTCTATTGCATTCAGTGAACTAATTAGTCAAGCCATCATCAGAAACAAAGTCCTTGGTTGATAGGACTTCTTCCAAACCTCTTGAACAGTGGCGTGTGATCCATCTCCTAGACCAGACCCTTTTTTCAAACCTCCCAAATGATTCACTGTCACTTTCTGTTTCATGGGGTGTTTAAAAATTAATTATATGCAACAAAAGAAACAAATGAATGTGGGACGACAATAGGAAAAGTAGTTGAGCACACTATTGTCATAACTCATATGTTTCATATGTTCCTTCAAGCATTAGGAATAGTAATATATTGTCCCCTCTAACTATTAAGCAAGGTTGCATGGGACAGGGGTACTTAGGTACTTAGGGGACGGGGTTACTGGGGTACGTCAACTTTTTTTTTAATATAATTTAATATTTTATAGAAAATCTGAAAATGAGTCATGACAATGAGTTTTCAAAACAAGAACAGTGAATAAGTTTGCAAATGCAATATATTGTTTTCGGTTTCAGATTTGCAATATGTTTGTAATAATAATATATGCTAAATGTAAACTTTAAACATGAACAAGATCATAAATCATATAACAATGACATGTTGCAAATGGTAAACTTCTGACTTGAACACTAAGAAAGTTTACTGTTGAATTGTTGATCAGTATTCTATCAAAGTTTCAAACATGAACAAGATCATAAATCATATAACAATGACATGTTGCAAATGGTAAACTTCTGACTTGAACAGTAAGAAAGTTTACTGTTGATCAGTATTGTATCAAAGTTTCAAACTGATTACATATTGAATTAAGTTTGATAAACAACAAGCTGATATGCAAACCAAAAACTGAAGCGAAAATCAGAAATCTTAATCAAGGTCCTTAGCTATGATGCTCTCCACTGAGTACCCAGTACTTGGGTACATGTACCCGGTACTTGGGTATGTGTATGAGTACCCGGTACGTGTCCCAAGGGTATGGGAACGAGTACCCATGCAACATAGCTATTAAGGAATCTTATAACAGAGAAGGCAAACTTTAAACATGAACAAGATCATAAATCATTTAACAATGACATGTTGCAAATGGTAAACTTCTGACTTGAACACTAAGAAAGTTTACTGTTGATCAGTATTCTATCAAAGTTTCAAACATGAACAAGATCATAAATCATAAGACAATGACATGTTGCAAATGGTAAACTTCTGACTTGAACAGTAAGAAAGTTTACTGTTGATCAGTATTGTATCAAAGTTTCGAACTGATTACATATTGAATTAAGTTTGATAAACAACAAGCTGATATGCAAACCAAAAACCGAAGCGAAAATCAGAAATCTTAATCAAGGTCCTTAGCTATGATGCCCTCCACTGAGTACCCAGTACTTGGGTACGTGTACCCGATACTTGGGTATGTGTATGAACACCTGGTACGTGTCCCAAGGGTATGGGTATGAGTACCCATGCAACATAGCTATTAAGGAATCTTATCTCTGTCTTTTCTTGTAATCATCAAAAAACCCTAATGTATGAGGATTTCATAAAGCTGCGGCCTTTGGTTTGTCCCTCTTTCCTCTCTCCCTCTGATTTTTCATTCTGACAAACATTTATCTGCAGCAGCACAAACATAACCATTCATGTTGGATTAGAAATGTAAGATGTTTTTATCCTTCCAATGATATTTTAAATAAGTAATTGGGAAAGAAGGATGTTATATTTATCAATATATTAGTTGGAAATAACACCACATGTATTTAAGTTCACTCATAATCTCAAATCTCTGGATATGATTGAAGCCACTATTCTTAAAGATACAGAGTTACCTTGGATTTTGTTTCATGCTGAGTGGATTATGCTTCTCTTGCAAATTTTCTTATATGCCATTATCCTTTCCTTTATCCAATATGGAGATAACGAAGTGAGAAGTGGACCGTCTTCTTGGCAGCCCTGAATCTGAAGTATCAAAGTGAACAATTCATTTTATAGTCCTTAAAGAACAAGCAAAATCTGCCAAAAAAAGTAAAACATCAAAAAGAAAAATTGTTCACAGGCACACATTTATACACTATGTTCGATGCCTACAGATGTATTAATAATTAAATAGATGTGTATTTTTATAAATGTCATTTTTCTTTATCCAATATCTTATCTTATCAACACTTTAGTTCTAACAATTATTTAATGATTACCAATAGAAAGAATTTCATATATTTGACTTCTATTTGAAAAATCTGCTCCAGCAATTTGATCCAGATCATAGTTTTTGAACAAGCCAACATGGATGACCCAATGCCTCAACACAACTTGCCATCCAAAAAACACACGGACCATGAAAATGCGTACTGCCATTAAACACTTTTGTTTACATTATCTTTCTCTTTGTTTGATCTGCTGAGAAACAGCTTAATAGTAGGTTTAAGAATAGGTATGATACTACTTTGAAAAATCAACCCACTTATTATAGTCCTCATTCCAATCAGGCATATGGTTCTTGTGGTTTGGTGTGCTGGCCAGTAGAAAGTCGGAATGAGCATGACCTACTGCCATTACACACTTTTGTTTACATAATCTTTCTCTTTGTTTGATCTGATAAGAAACAGTTTAATAGTAGGTTTACGGATAAGGTATAATACTACTTAGAAAAATCAACCCACTTATGATAGTCCTCATTCTGATCAGGCATATGTTTTTGTGGTTTGGTATGCCAGTAGAAAGTCGGAATGAGCATGACCCGCTGTGACAATCTCTTCTTTGAGCATTGTGTGTAGGTCCCCAATGGGATTGGGAGCTTCCTGGGAATTATTCAGTTGGTTCTATACTTCCATTATGATAGAGTTAGGTGGAGAGGCTATGACACAACCATTGCTGAGCTCAAGGGTCTATGCTTTTCTATGTAATAAATTACTCTGTTACTGATTCAAAATTCTCAATCATCTCCAGCTGTATCCTTGCATTTGGTTTAGGGGTACCAGCTGTCTTTGAAGCTTCTCGTAAATATGGGCATCGGAGTAATTCCAGGTGTTGAGATCAGCACAATTATTCTCTCAAGGTTAGCAAATTTATTATGTGTCTAATCTAGGCATATGTCTGAGGTTGATTCTTTCCCTTACTTCGTCATGTAAGTTTTACATATTCAAATAGGCTTTCTGGTCCACTATAAGCTTTTGATTTCTTCCCCTCAATTAAATCCTTGTAACCATCAAGAAAAGTCCTTGTGAGCATTGAATCCTTTGTATGAGATTGGGGATCAAATTTTCTATAATCTTTGATCACCTAAACCATTAGATTATACACATTTGAGCTCTTTCTATGAATCAGGTTCTTGGATCATTTTCCTTGTTCACCTGGCTTGGTTACTCAGGTAGAAAGCAAAGCACTGAGACAGAAAATTTGAACTGTTTCCAACTTTTTAATTAATAAAACTTTAATATAAATTAAGCCAGGGAATTAATATCTACGAGTAGGTAAAGCTGCTTTGAGGCCAAATTTTTTATATATTTAGTTTGAGATGTTAATTTTTTTACTGTCTAAGAGGACTGATTCTAGAAAAGCAGAACCGGTACATATATTAGCTTATTACAATTGTTGTTTTTGCAGAGATAGAAGAATGCTTAGCTAATATAAGAGAATAAACTGTTACTGAAGCTTAAAGCTCTGAATGGAAGACTGCAATGATTGAGGCCAGATATGTAGATAATATAAAGCACGCGTTTAGCAAATACATATACGATGATGATCCTATAGATCTGCTTATGCTAAATATGATTCCTCGTTGCTTTTTGGGATTACATGGTTATAGATGATACCAATTTCTAATTACAATTTGAATATTCAACATCCGATATATAGGTGAATGAATCTTGCTAAAGGTGGAGTGAATTTTATTTATGTTGCAGGGGTGGTAAGATTCTTGCTGAAACAGCAATAAAATAATGTGCTAGACAGGAGTAGTGGCTGCTCTTGCTCATCCATGGGCTTTGAACAACTCCGTTTCTCTAGTCAGAAGCCTTAAACAGGCTGGCCTTCATGGTGGTAAGGAGTTCTATGAATGGAAACTTTAATTGTTTTCATTTTGGTTCATTGATTTGAAGTCAACTTGGTTGCATTTATCTTGGTGTTAACAGTCTAATTGTTGAAGTCAGAATCATTTCAGCAACTTAATGAATGTTTAGAAAGTTGTGTTTACATAACATTCACTTTTTTTTGGCTTCTTTATCCATCATTCTATGTTTTTTTCCCTTGCTTTCCCGCCATTCTATTTTTTTTTTGGCATGACCATGCCTCTTTCGTTTCTAATTTAATATGTTTTCTGTGTTTTTTTTCTATTTTTATTGCAGACCTGTGTAAAAAGTTTTATTGTTATTTTGTATTCATCCTTTTTGTGTGGCTGATGATTTTTCAGGCACCAGTGGTGATGATGGAGAGGAGAAAAGAAGCAGAACTATAAAGAGGATTGTGTAAACTAATTCCTCCTTACAATTGCATTGAGGAATTAGTACTTAATTTTAAAGAGGATTATGTGAACTAATTCTATTTTTTGGCATGACCATGCCTCTTTCATTTCTAATTTAATATGTTTTCTGTGTTTGTTTTCTATTTTTATTGCAGACCTGTGTAAAAAGTTTTATTGTTATTTTGTATTCATCCTTTTTGTGTGGCTGATGATTTTTCAGGCACCAGTGGTGATGATGAAGAGGAGAAAAGAAAGCAGAACTATAAAGAGGATTGTGTAAACTAATTCCTCCTTAAAATTGCATTGAGGAATTAGGACTTACTTTTAAAGAGGATTATGTGAACTAATTCTATTTTTTTTGGCATGACCATGCTTCTTTCGTTTCTAATTTAATATATTTTCTGTGTTTTTTTTCTATTTTTATTGTAGACCTGTGTAAAAAGTTTTATTGTTATTTTGTATTCATCCTTTTTGTGTGGCTGATGATTTTTCAGGCACCAGTGGTGATGATGAAGAAGAGAAAACAAGCAGAACTATAAAGAGGATTGTGTAAACTAATTCCTCTTTAAAATTGCACTGAGGAATTAGTACTTAATTTTAAAGAGGATTTTGTGAACTAATTCCTCACCTCAATTTTAAAATTCTTTGACTACGGTGTAATAATTCTCTACAACAATAGCTCATGCCAAAATAATTTTATTTTTATCGTTGCACTTTTGAATTGATTGCTGAAATCAGTGAACTTATTTGTAAATCAATATGTAAATGGATCTTGTTGTTTAATAAAAAAATATTTATTTTGGAGGGGTTGAATTGACCCCCTCCTTGAGGCTGCAGCGAATGGTCATTGGTAATGGCCATTTTTCTAGCCTATTGTTTCTGTGTCGTTTTTTACATTATTTTTTATTACATATTTTTTGTAATTTTCTTTTTCAACAAGATATATGTGAAGTGTATGTTTGAACAATATATGTGTGAAGTGTAATAATGTTGTATAAAATATATTTGAACTTTCACATTAACTTATGTCAATATTTAAACTTTAATATTTATTTTGTATATGTTTGAAGAGTGGGTTTGAACAAATTATGTGTGAAACAAACAAACTATATATATGTGAAACGTGTTTTAACTGTGGCAATCACTTTGTTGTATATGTACTTTAGCATGTGTGTGTAACTTTGAATTTTTATTTTTAACTTGATATTATAAATGTACTAACTTTTTATTCAATATATATAAAAAAAGTTTACTAACTTTGAAATTCACTTAACTTGTATGCTTGAATTTTGGCGTTCACAATTTTTGTATTTATTCTTTGTGTTGTTGAAGTATCTCTTTGTGAAACCTTTTCAAATTAGGCATGCATTCACTTTTGTGTGTGTGTAGTTTGGTATGTTTGAACTTTGTGTATATTTAAACTTTAGCATTTACTTTGTACATGTGTGAAATGAGTGTTTGAACAAACTTTGTGTGAAATGAACAATCATCATGTGAAATATGATTTTGTTTCGACAACCATTTTGTTGTGTTTGTACTTTGACATGTGTGTGTATGTTTGAACTTTCACATTGGATTTGGGTGAAGAGTATTAACATTGATAATTATGTATGTTGTATGTTTGGACTTAGTGTGGAAAGTGTATGAAATTTGGGATTCACTTTGTGTGTGTTTTTACTTTGACATTATTGAACAAAGTGTTTTTGTGTGCATTTGAAGTTTCTTTTTTAGTTCCGGTGAAACATTTTTATATTTGACATGCTTGAATTCCATGCATTTAAAAAACACTGCATGTTTACTTCATGTGTGATTAAACTATGTCATGCATTAACTTTTTGTTTGTGTTTCATTAGCATTCACTCTATGGAGTGTATGTTTTAACATTGTCACATTTTAACAAAGTCAATGCATTTTGTTTCTATTTGTGTTGAAAGGTAATTTGGCATTATCTTTATGTGATGTTTCTATTATAAGAACTTTAAGATTCACTCTGTGTGATGTGTCTTTAAATTGATGTTCACTTTGTGTGTTTTTGATAAAGGGAAAAATAGGTTTTGATGGGCCCCCGAAACCCTGTACATAAAGGTAACTCAAGATATTCAACAAAAGTCCTCTGAACGAAATGAACATCACAAACAATGTAATAGAAACACCAGATTTTGACGGGGCCTCGAAACCCTATACCTAATTGGAACTTAAAATAAAACTTTGAAGGTTTCGAACAAAGAATACCCCAAACAACATAAAGGGGCTAACGTTTTGAACCCTTCTTGTGGGACCGAAGGGTCATATCAAAAGAGGATGGATGAATCTTAGAAGATTTACCTTTAATCGAAATCCACCCATCTTCAACGCTAGCCGCCTCATTCTGCCAACAGTGTGAGTCCAAGGCCGAAGAACCAACACCCAATAGAGGTGTTGGAGCAACAACTTCGCCTAGCAAGGGACCAACACAACTTCCAGCCGAAGGAAGAACAAAAGGAACAGAAACATCAGAACCAGCACCAGCCGAAGCCACCGTAGGGACAATAGCATCCATCGAGCAACCAACAGGTGCCCCAACTTCAACCACCAAAGACTTAGGAGGACCAGCAAACAGGCAAGCATCAGCCACCAACGTAGGATTCAAAACAGAGGCAACCAAAGGACTATCCAGAACTGGGCTAGTAACAGACTACCCAACCACTTGCAAGAAGCTCCAGTGGGAAGACACCTTCTCCACTGTATAGTGTTGAGAGGAGGCACCCTTCCACCATGAAGCGGATTTTTTAACTTTCTAAATCTCACATTGAGAAGCAACATGCCGTGTCTTAAAGCATTGCCAACATCTGAATGGGAGACCTTCATAATCCAATTGCTGGATCCAACTTCTACCCTGAGAAGAAAAAAGTTTAATCTCTGAAGGCAAGCCTTTGGAGATGTCAACATCCACCAGGATACGAGCATAAGTAGTGTGAAGTAGCTTAAAAAATTTATCATCCACCATTAACATATCCCCAATAGCACCCCCCACCATCTCCAAAATGGAATCAATTCAGAGATGGAGGGGAAGATGAGGAAGCCTAACCCACATAGGTTGCATATCAAACAATTCAGAGGACGGAGCGAAATCAGGATGTTCACTTTGTGTGTTGTATGTTTTAAATTCTTCATATTTGAGAAAATTCCATGTGCGTCATGTATTTATAACTTTGTTATTTGCTTTATGTGTGTGGTTGTATTTTGTGTGAAGTATAATTGAAACTATGTCGTAAAATGACATTTGCTATCATGTGTGGTTTGTATGAAAAAGATTTGATTTATGCTTTGTGTTCAATGTGTGTAGAAACAAGATTTAGTAATGTTCACTTTGTGTGGATAAATACATGTGCATTTGTTTAAGTATATTCATTGTATGTATTTGTATGTGTATATTTGAAAGTGAAATTTGTGTGTTTGTGTGAACTTTATTTGGCATTTAATTATGTGGTGTGTTAATGTGTGTTCAATTTGGTTAATCATATTCATTGTATGTATTTTTGTGTGTGTTTGGAAGATGCGTGTGTACTTTTGTTAGACATTTAATGATGTGTATGTGTGTGTGTACTTTTGTTTGACATTTAATTATGTAGTGTGCATGCATGTTTAATTACATTTGTTGTATGTGCATGTTTGGAATTCAAAACTATGCGGTGTGTGTGTGTGTGTGTGTGTGATTTGTTCAATTGTATTCATTATATGTATTTCTATATGTTTGGAAGTTAAATTTTATGTTTTGGGTGGAAGAGGGGGGGAGGGAGCGAGGACTTGTGTGCATATGTGCGGGGTTTGTGCATGTGCGCATGTATGTGAATACACATGTTTATTAGTATATATGGGGCATTTGTGTGTGCATATGCATGGGTGTGTGAATATGTATGTTTATTAGTGTATGGATGAATACATGTGCATTTGTTTAAGTATATTCATTGTATGTATTTGTATGTGTATATTTGAAAGTGAAATTTGTATGTGTTTGTGTGCAAACTTTATTTGGCATTTAATTATGTGGTGTGTTAATGTGTGTTCGATTTGGTTAATCATATTCATTGTATGTATTTTTATGTGTATGTTTGGAAGATGCATGTGTACTTTTGTTAGACATTTAATTATGTGTATGTGTGTGTGCACTTTTGTTTGACATTTAATTATGTAGTGTGTATGCGTGTTTAATTACATTTGTTGTATGTGCATGTTTGGAATTCAAAATATGTGGTGTGTGTGATTTGTTCAATTGTATTCATTATATGTATTTCTATATGTTTGGAAGTTAAATTTTATGTTTTGGGTGGAAGAGGCATATGTGCGGGGTGTGTGCATGTGCATGTGTGCATGTATGTGAATACGCATGTTTATTAGTATATATGGGGTATTTGTGCACATGCATATGCATGGGTGTGTGAATATGTATGTTTATCAGTGTGTATGTGCATGTATGGGCTGGAAGAGTGTGTGCATGCACATAAAGAACTATGTCATTAGCAAATCAAAATTCTATCTAACAATCACTTAATTTCAAATTGACAATAAGATACTAAATGAGTTATGGAATCCAATTGATGAATAATTTTGAAGAGCAAGATTCTCTTCTAAGATGAAGTAGATGGGAGGGTTTGTTGTGCGTGTGCATGATGTGTTGTGTGTGCATGTGCATGCACGTGAACGTGAATATGCATGTTTATCAATGTATATGGGGTGTTTGTGTGCATGTGTGTAGGGTGTGGGTGTGTGAATATGTATGTTTATCAATGTATATGTGCATGTATGGGTGGGTAGGTTTGTGTGCGTGTACATTTTTGTTTGTCATTACCAAATCAAATTTCTATAACAATCAATTAATTTCAAAATGATGATAAGATATTGAGTTATGTGATTCAATTGATGGATAATTTTGAAGAGCAAGTTTCTCTTCAAAGATGAAGTGGATGGGGAATGTGTGCATGGCCATGCATGAATATGTGACTATGTACATTTATCAATGTATATAGGGTGTATGTGTGAATATTTGTGGGTGTATGGGGTGTGCGTGTGTTAATATGTATATTTATCAGTGTATGTCTATGTATGGGTGGGTAGCGTGTGCGTGCGTGAATGTGCATTTTTGTTTTTAAAGAAACTAAAAACATAAAGAATGTCATTAGCAAATCAAATTTTGAAGAGCCAGTTTCTTGAAGATGAAGTAGATTTTTTATTGACAAAGAAGTTTCTAAAATGAGATAGAGTTAATTGATCAACAAAAAGGAATTAATTGACTTGAATAAATAGAAAAAGGAAAATTTGTTTGAAAAATGGAAATTTGTTTTTATTTAATTAAATAAATAATTAGACGATTTTTTCTAGATGATAAATACAAGGTTCTAGATGATTTTTTAAATACTAAAAGAGGGCTTAGATGAGGTGACCTACTATGCTCTACTCTTCTCATTTTGGAGCTAGTGTGGCTAATCCTAATAGGCTAGTAGGTTTGAGTGGGCATAAATGATGTGACGTGCCTACAATTCATTGATGACACTTATTTTCAACAAGGCTTTGGGTAGAGGTGAGGGTCACAAAGATATGCTAAAGGGTTCCTTCGAAGCTAGGGGGTGACCAAAAAAAATGTAGGGATTGTTGGCTTGATGAATTGGCCCAATGTCCTTTGGTGCCACATGTCAAACTTGTTTATACATTTCCTATTTTAAGAGACCCAACTTCTAGGGGCCATAACTTTTGAATCAGGTATACGTTTGACGAACTGTTTGAAGCATTGGAAAGCTCGCAATATGCTTTAGCACCTTGTGACTGGCTATGTTGCAAGGGAAATCTTGTCTCCTATTATATTACTAAGATAACACATTATATACTAAGGTACCCTTAAAATATATGGACTCTTTTTAACTACATCCCAAAGAACTTTGTTGGTAATAGACATTTGTAAATAAATCCCATTGCTTGGGCAAGGTGTGGTCTAATACAAGCCATAACATACATCAAACTTTCAACTAAACTTTGATAAGGTACTTTGCTCATTTCTTCCATCTCTAATGGGGTTGTGAGACAATCTAGAATAGACAACTTTGTTCCAACTGTAAATCTTGCATACTAAACCTTTATAAAATTGAATGCACATTTAGTTTGTCCAAGCCAAACCATTCTTCACTCTATCTTTTCTAATTTCCATCTCAAGAATGTGTTAAACTACACCATAATCTTTCATTTCAAATTTTGTAGCAAGCTAAGACTTCAGTTCTCTAATCATACCTTTCCCTTTACAAATGAACATATCATCAACATATATGTAATGTATAGAAAATTACCACTATTAGATTTATAATAAACACCTAGATTTAGTTCTCAAATCATCCTTTGCCTTTACAAATGAACATATAGTCAACATTTATGTAATGTATAAAAAATTACCACCATTAGATTTATAATAAACACCTAGATTTGATTTAGAATGCTCAAATCCCAAACTCAACACATGTTTCAAATTTTAGATACCAAATCCTAGGACTGCATGAGGTCATACAAAGATTTCTTCAATTTAAAAACCAAATTACTTTCACCTTTTATCATATATTGCTCTAGTTGTGTCATGTAAATATCCTCCTACAAATCACCATGAAGGAAAATAGTTTTCACATCCATTTGTTCAAGCTCTAATTCATAAGAGGTAGTAATAGAAAGTAAAAATCTAATGGATGCCATTTTTGCAACATGAGAGAATATCTCACCAAAATCAACACCCACAACCTCAGAGTAGGCCTTTTGAAACCAACTTTCTTGTACATGTTATTTACCGTAATAAGTTTTGTAAGCCATGTATTCCCTTAATAGGCTCCAACTTATCTTTCTTTTGTTCAAGTCTATGAGTACCTTCTTTTCTTCAACACATTCTCTTTAGGGGTGTTCACGTGTCTCACAGGCCCGTCCTAATTTTGGTTCTACACTCTTTCTACACTTGGCCCTTTGTCCTATTTTTTGATATTGGCAATGGTTTCCTTTTCTCCTCGTCGGAATGCTTGGTAATTTGACCACATGTTTGCACAATGCAATCTTTTGACTCTTTTGAATGGCAGTTTTTGTATTGTTCCACATGTTTATGTCATTGTTGAAGAGTCAACTTTTAAAGTCTCAAAGGTCATCCAGTGCTTCACAATTAGTCCCTCCAACAATTAAACTTCCCATAAGGCTATTACCTTCCTAAACACAAAATTTAGGATCCGCAATTATTTTCTTTGGCACGCTCAGTAGGACCCTAATTAATACATTGATATTGTTTGGGGTGAATGACCCAGAGACCTATTATGAAGTCACAAACAATATGAAATCCAAGATTGTTCCTACCACCTTTGGCCCACTCATACTACATGTTGCTAGGGGTGCAATTCCTACATCTGCAAAGACCCCTATAAAGCATATGCATGGTGTGTTTAATATGTATACAATGCACCGCATAATAGAGTAAATTTGACCCTCACTCCAAAAGTCACTTAAATATCATACATGAATAAGCGCACTTTGCATGTACCATAGAGTTTGATGAACATTAACCACAATGTAGGCTTAACACAAAAGCTAAAACAATTGTAGGATGTTATTTAAAACATTTTATTCTACATTGATGCACACCACATCTATTCCATAACGATCATCAAACATAAGTCGATGCTACTCAACCATGTGGCATGATCACACACATTAATCATTGTATAGTAATTTAATCAAAGTCTATTTAACCCTAGTACATATGCACACTAAAAGTCATCATAAAACATAACATGCCATGCATATCATTAAACCCTTGACAAATATATATATCATCAACCTTGATATACATGAACACCAAACACTCCACAATGGTTATATGTAGAGTAGTTACACAAATTTCATACAAAGCCCATAAGACTCAAATCCTTCATATGTAATCACCATGCATAAGTACACTAGTCATATTGTAGGACTAACATGTAACCTTTCAAAGAAAACCCATATAACTCAATCATATATATCGCAGTACCCACTACACCAGCAGGGGTACGCATGGGGGTAGCGGGATGCGATGGCCCCCACCCCCATTACCTTTTAATTTATTTTTTCAACATTTTTTAAAAGTACACTTTTTTCAAAAAACGTGAATAACAAATATTTTTGTTTTTGAAATCCGAAAAATGGAAAAAGGTAAATATATTTTTTCTAAAAGCTAAACACTTTTTTTTTCAATGCATTTTGGCTTTTTCCTCATTTTTATCTTTTTTTTTTTACTGTGTAATTTTCTTTTGACTGTGGTTTTTTTTCCAGAGTAAATTTTTAACCTAGAATTTATTTTTTCAACCAAAATTGATTTCTTTTCCAAAAGCAAATTTATTTTTCCAAGACCCAATAGTTAGATTATAGTCCAGGTTAATTTTTTTATTTTCTAAGAGATCTATAAAGAATTTTCTTATGAAATTTTGATAGCATAACCCGACTATGCCAAGTCTCAATAAATTCTAAAAACAACAGATCTAAGGGCTTTCTAAATATCCAAAACCATAGAACTCCTAATACATCTATTTAGATATAATGAAATTACTCAAACACAAGACCAACAATTATTTGCAAAACAGAAACTATAAATGGGTTTTCAAACCCTACCTTGGATCCAATGCAAAATTCTGAAAATGAAGCCCTTGAAAAATGTAGAAACCTGAAACCTCCAAAAATGGATCCAACCAATAGATCTGAAACCACGTAGATTCCAAGCACAGGAAACCAGAAACACAAAGCTTTCAAAACATCATGCAACTACAAAACCCAAATTCTCCAAAATGCCAAAAAAATCAAGCTCTCCAAAAATTCTCCAAAACATGTTCTCTCCCAAAAATGAATGAACAATTCTTTAAAGAGATTCAATTTCCCCCCTTTCATGCAAACCCTAATGACAACACATCAGTCAAACCCTAAAACAACTCAACTCAAAATTGAAAGTAAATTCTAATTAAATAATTAAAATATCTTTTAATTGCACAACTCAACTTGACTCTTTAAAATAAGTTATATTTTTGAAATCAAATTACTTTTTCAAAAATATTAATGCACATGTAATTAATTAAAATATATATTAAATAGATTAAATATTTAAAACATAATAAAACCATGCAATTAAATATTTAATTATTTAATAAAGCATACAAATATATTTAACTCTAATTTTAATTAAATAATTAATTAAATCTAAATATTCAAATATTTGAATTTTAATTAATTTTCTCAAATAAGCATAGGAATATAATTAATATTCAATTTCAACTATAATCATTAAATCAATAATCACAGAAAATTACTTACTTATGAAATCAATCAACTGAAACCAAACATGCTCAAGATAGGGATCTACGAATTCACGTCAACTAAACGAATCCGGGTAAGATGGTCAAACTAATGCTCGTCCAATCTTAGGACTAATAAGCTTAGGTTAGGGTTTGGATTCAATTGTTACCTCCCCTCTTTACCATTGAGATGAATATTTATGGGCACACTCACTCCTGCTAATTCAGGGAAGTCAATGTTCTGTACTTGGAAACCTAACATCACAAGAAGAAGCATGTACATCCAATATAAATAAGCAGACAATGATAGGGTACGGTCGAACATGTGGATCTCGCGAAGGCAAGTAACTACGTCTCCGTCCTCTAACTCAACAAACATGCAAAACAGGTACACACATAATAACCATACACATGCAAGTATGGGATCAGTAACATCATAAACCATAATAAATATAAAAAATCACATCATGATAATATCATCATCTAACTATGCAATCATATGATAAACATAACAATCATAATCCAGAATCATCCATTGAAACAATAACTGCTGACATTGAATGTAGCCTAAAAGAATTCGGCCAATCAACTAAAATAATAGCTTAAAAGAGTATGGCAACTGAAACTGAAAGCAAATTATGAGTGGGTACTACATCCACCCCCCTTAGGATTAGGCATACTCCTGGAAGCTTGTAAACAAATACGGAAATAACTCCTGAAATCTTGATGCGTCCTCCCAAGTCGCTGTCGACTCGTCATTTGGATCCGATTGGACCCTTACTTGGTTGATTGTTCGACCCCTGAGGATCAAATCTTGCCGCTGAAGAATACGAATGGGCTTCAAAGCCAATTGCCCATCCTCCACCTGTAAAGCATTCCAATCAAGAACATGCACAATATCTGGAATATAACGTCTAAGAACAGAAACATTGAAAACATCATGAACGCGAGATAGGCTAGGCAATAAAGCAAGATGGTAAGCAACTGGTCCTATCTTCTCCAAGATCTCAAAAGGCCCAACAAAGCGAGGTGCCAACTTCGAACTCTTTCCGTAACATATCAGACTCTTCCGCAGGAGCACTCTCAAAAATATTCTATCTCCAACTGCAAACTGTCTATCCACCCTGTGAGCATCTGAATACTTCTTCTGTCTATCCTGCGCAGTGACTAAATGCTCACAAATACGCATTACCTGTTGCTCCATATCTCGAAGCATCTCTAGACCAAGAAGAATGCGGTCCTCCAATCTATCCCAACTCAAAGATGTATGACAAGGACAACCATACAAAGCATGGAAAGGTGAAATGCCAATGGAGCTGTGATAACCATTGTTATATGCAAACTCGACTAAATACAAAGAGTCCTCCCAATGAGTCTGTCTGTCCATGACATACATCCTCAACATGTCCTCAAGCACCTGATTAACCCGCTCTATCTGCCCATCGGTCTCAGGATGGTATGCCGAATTGAAATTCAATTGAGCACCAAGATCATGCTGTAGTGAAGTCCGAAATGCAGAAGTAAACACAAGATCTCGATCCGAGATAATCCTGCGAGGAATACCATGAAGTCTCACAATATCCTGCATAAAGACTCTGGCTACATAAGCCGCTGTATAGGATGATCTCATAGGGGAGAAATGTGCTACCTTAGTCAACTGGTCAACAGTCACCATTATAGCATCTTGTCTCCAAGAAGTCAAATGCAAACCAACAATGAAATCCATCAAAATGATATCCCACTTCCAAGATGGAATGAGATTCGACTGTAAAAGCCCTCCTGGATGTTGATGTTATGTCTTAACCCTCTGATATTCTAAGCATCTAGCCACATAATATGCAATGTCATGCTTCATACCAAACCAATGGTAGAGTTGTTGAAGGTATACATGCATCTTTTTGACACCAAGATGTGCCGAATAGGGTGCACAATGAGCCTCTGATAGGACTAATGCACATAGATCATCTAATGATGGTACATAAATCTGGCTCGTGTGTCCCAAAAGTCCATCCAACTCCATGACAAAACCTAAGAATCTACCCTCCAAGGGTCTTCCTGACTCAATCTCTGACTTCACCTCTTGATACAAAATGTCTCTAGGAAGTGCTTGGAGAATCTTACTCCGCAAGTCCACACTGAGAGTCAATGCTAGAAAAACCTTCCTCTTACGACTCAATGCATCAACTACTACATTTTCCCTTCCCTAAATATAATTGATCTCAAAGTCATATTCACAAAGGAACTCCATCCACCTCTGTCTAGCATTCAAATTAGGCTGAGTAAAGATGTACTAAATACTGCGATGATCACTGTGTAGCTCAAGCCGATGCCCTAACAAGAAATGTCTCCATCAGACCAAAGCATGAACCATTGCTGCCAACTCAAGATCATGCGTAGGATAGTTCAGCTCGTGATCCTTGAGTTTGTGAGACTCATACGCAATCACACGTCCCTCTTGCATAAGGACTGCTCCAATTCCCTCCAATGAAGCATCAACACAAACAATGAAATCACCAACTAGATCAGACACTGCTAAGATAGGTGCACTAGTCAAACACCCCTTAAGGTTCTAAAAAGCCTCCTCACACTTCTCTATCCAAACAAATTTCTTCCCTTTCCTCTAAAGTGAGGTGATAGTATAAGCAACTCTAGAGAAGTTCTTAACAAACCTGTGGTAGTATCCAGCTAACCCAATGAAGCTATGAACCTCAAACACATTAGTTAGTGCTGGCCACTCCATAATTGCCAGTATCTTTGAAGGATCTATTGAGATACCTTCACTCGAGATCACATGCCCTAGATATCGAATCAAACACTGCAATACCTATCGAAGATGCTCTTCGAGCTCTTTTATGGATTTAGAATATATCAGTATATCGTCCAAGAAGACCAAGACAAAATGATCCAAATACTTACGAAAAACCCCATTCATCAAGCACATGAAAACTAATGGAGCATTTGTCAATCCAAATGGTACCACTGTAAACTCATAGTGTCCATAACGTGTACAGAAAGCAGTCTTATGGATATTTGCATCATGAATCTGCAACCGGTGATTCCTTGACTTCAGGTCAATCTTAGAGAACACTTTGGCTCCCTTGATTTGATCAAAAAGATCATCGATACTTGGCAAAGGATAACTATTCTTGATCTTTACCTTGTTCAGTTGTCTATAATCAATGCATAAGCGTAATGATCCATCCTTCTTAACGAAGAGGACTGGTGCTCCCCAAGGAAATACACTAGGTTTGATACTTCCCTTTGCCAACAACTCCTCTAACTGAAGCTTCAAATCACTCAATTCATGAGTAGCCATCCGATAAGGAGCTCTAGAAATAGGCTCAGTTCCTGGAACAAGCTCAATCTGGAAATCTATGTCATGCTTCGGTGGCATACCTGGGATCTCCTTCGAAAAGACATTAATGAACTCCTGCAAAATGGGAGGATCAAGGGTCTTATCTTCACTCTCCTCTTCATCTATCTCATTCATAGTTACCGCAAACATCTGGCAACCCTTACGCATACAACGCTTAAGTTGCATAGCGGATATCATCCAAAGAGATATAGAACATGCAATTCCCACAATCTGACAATCCTTGCCCCCATCATCCTTGCAATCGATAGTCTTTCGCCTACAATCAATATTAGCCTCGTGAGCTCCCAACCAATCCATTCCCAATACAACCCCATATGATCCTAAGAAAATCACGCAAAGATCAACTGAGGTTATGAATTCACCTAAGTTCAACTCACATTTATGAACCAAAGAACCTGTAGCTACTTTAGCCCCAAAAGCTAACTCCACTTGCCAACAACTATCCTACTTCGTAGCAACTAGCCCACATCACTCAACTAGAAAAGGAGATATAAATGAATCAGTAGCTCCGAAATCAAATAAGACATAGATAGATGTACCTCAAATAGTGCTCGAAGTCTCTACCACCATCCCCTAGTGATCTGTAATGCCCAACTTTTACATACTAGACTAGACATCACACAACCTGTTTAATCTACTCAAACATAGGAAAAACATGACAATTTTTTTTTTGTGTCCAATACAAGACATGCTACATATAACAGGCAATAAAGAATCCAACACGATAAACACATCTAACTAGAACATTTATACATTATAACAATCTTTAAAGAACGAACATAACTTGTAAATGCATACCTGATACTCTCTTCATGTTCTATATGTTGACCTTTTCTTTTGTTCTCTCATCTGAATTACTTGTGCCTGCATACAAGACTACAAGACTAGGTGCATAATATGAGATCCGTTAAGAGTTAGATACATGATCACGAAGATAATTTCCTCAACAATATGTTAAATAGATAGATAAGACAGTAGTGACATAATAGCAATGAAATATGAAAGGAATGTATGACCCATGAAGAAAGAGTAATCAAATATTTTAATCCTTCAAGGGAAATTTACCTAAGTCTTTCAAGGAATCAATTTAAAAAAAATCTCCAATAGTTACAATCCTATTAAAGTAATTTACTAAGTAGTTACCCAATAAGATTCTTAGTCAATATCCTAAAGTTTCATTCAATCAATCTTCCTAATTTGAAGTATGTTTATCATTTGACGAGTACCAAAAGAAAATATAATAACAACGTACATGCTCTCCACCCAACCAAATGACATCATGAGACCCCTGAGGTCCTAGTCAACCCCCGAGCAAGTGAAAGCTTTTTTTTTTTTTGCACCATTATGATCAATAGTGTGTTTGATTTCACTGTCACAACTTAATAGCTAGGTTTCTCCATTAAAGGTTTGACAACTCTAACAATCTTAATCTAAGTCGTCATTAAATTAATATCTTCTATAATGTTTATACAAATATTTTAAAATGAAAGTCCTTAGTTTAACCATGTTGTATCCTGATACCACACAATCTAAATAAACGTAGAGATATTGTCTGATTGATGTAGAGAGAGGTCCTTACTGAATATTTAGATTGAAAGTATTTAGTATATAAGCCCATGCTTCTAACCAAAATATCCTGAACTTGAATTTCTAATATACTTCATCTTTGATTAGAAGTGTTTCCTGTTTTGTTAAGTGTTTTGTCTTTGTGATATCATTGTTGAATACTTGCACAGACCTTGAATAATTACTTTTTGAGCTAAGAACTTTGATCTCCATTTCATTTTTGGCCTTTCTTTTCTATTAAGATCAGTGAAACACAGGGATGCATTTTAGTCTACATATTTTCAACATTTTCTTTTTATTTATAAATCTTTGGCTAATATAAGGACATTTTCTGATCATATGCAAACCTAGTATGGACTATTATGAGGGTTTCTAGCTGTTATTGCAAACATTAATGTTGATTACACTAGCTACACTAAACAAAAATCAGAACTAAGGTTTTTATGTTGGTGTTTGCATGTCTATCGCTACAATCAAATTTATCCAGCGATTCACTATCCAATTCCTTTCTCGTATATGGTTAATTTAAATGCAAAAAGGGTTTCATATAAACAGTGGTGAATGATAGCATCACTGTCCATAAAATATCAGTCATAATCAGCAGTTAAAATGACATATTTGACATGTACAATTCATATCTTAGTATTTAGTTTTTGCAATTTTGCTATTTTACTAATTTACCAAAGTTTCATTTGAAGCATAATTCTTATACATTTTATTTTTCATGACTAGTCCCTACCATTGCAACATGTTTGAGAATATATATTGGTTTGCAACAGCTGTCACATGTTGTGGATATTTGTGCACAGAGAATTAATTTAAAACTTCAAAGATCATTACTTTATAGTCAAATTCAGTATTGTGCTCCGAAGAGAAAAGGACTTCAGATTAATAAACCAAATGAATATTTTGCACTGAAAGAAAAATAAAAGTAAATAAATAGATAAACAGCGAAGAATAAAGCAACCCAGAAATTTTATTTTAAAAAATAGTCTGGATACAGTGCTTGACCCATTTAAGGTGACCCAAATGAACATTTTACACTGTAGGAATAAATAAATGTATAAATAGATGGATAATAAAGGATATATAGTTGCCCCTGTTGACGAGGGTTGCATTCGCGGGGTGACTACAGAGAATACTAATGCAAAAGTGCACAGACAACACGCAAAACAAAATACAAGACTAATTAAGAGTAACAGAAATATGGGAAAATGGTGAAGAATGAAAACTGACATAAGATTACTGAAAGAATTAACGGAGTTTAGAAACCTAACCTTACATTGTAGTCAAAATTAATGCCCCAACTCAACGTGCAGCACCCACAACAACAGAAGTCCAAGAATGGACAGAAAAATAAAATAATTGAAATAATTTTCTGAATCAATTAGGAGAGGTTGCTATCTTGATTCTTAATATTACATAGTGATAAAAAAAAAATTAGAGTCCTAACTCTAGGTCCACTAGAAGACAAATCGAGAGCAATATCAGGAGTAGTAAAAATAAAAACACAATCCAATTCCATCAGGTGCAAGTAAAGATTAAGAATCACAACAAAGAAGACCCGATTTTCAAATTCCCTAGAAGCCGTTTGATAGGCTCCCATGCCTAAGTGCAACAAAAGTAAAAACAAATGGCAGAGAGAAAACAAGTTAATTCATTAACAACTTTAAAACAAAATCAACTTACCGCCATCTTCCTGCACGAGATTTACAACACCCTCGACTTGACTGTTGCCCTTGAGCATGACAATGACCTTCTTGGTCGCGGCGACTACAGTGAGCGCCCTGGCAGGCGGAGGAGCAAAAGCAAACAACCATTTTTGGGCAATTCGAGAAATTTTTGAATGTGGGACGCGATATTCCCATTTAGGGCCACGGGATTTGCAGCCATAATAGCCTGCGCCACCATTGCTGCTACTCCCCTCTCATCGATAACCCCCTTCGTAAGATATATGTCTTCGTTTATGATTTAGTCATTGCTAAAAAATGACTGCCGTAGCGGCCACGACAGGACAATTCCTTCCGTGCGTAAAGGAAAAATGCCTCCAATTTCATGTACCGCGCGTGACCTTTCACCACTTGTTTCATCGCACGAATATCAATTACTGTCCCATCTACTTCCACTTTACATTTACATTCAGCGCAGAGTCAGAGATAGAGATGGCGGGAAAGGGAAGGGTAGGTGTGTAAATGTGTTGTACGTGACTTTTGTTGATGACAATCAACATAAGTGGTTGCTGATGAGTTGGTGGGTTGCCCAGCGCAACGGGGTTTCACGGTTTGCAACAACAGCGAGACATAAGGTGATGTTTGTTGCCGCAGTTGGAGGGTGTATGAGTGCCTGGCACTCGCTCATTGTTCATCGGATAATGTTTTATTGCATAAGTTATAAATAACTTAATGTATACAAGATTGATACCTGTCAAAGTGACGTATACAAGAACAAGATGATTCAAAGAGATTGTTTCATTTTCAAATAAATTATTATTATTATGCATAATGACGTGGTAGAGTATAATCTTTGACTTGGGACATTGTGACAATGGTGATGATTTGGAATTTGAACACCAAAATGCTATACTCAATATTTTAAAAACCTTATTATAGCCTTATCGACAACATTTGATATTGTTGACATTTACAAAGGTATTGAATCAATACACATAATAAGATTAAGTATTTAAACAATAGTCATACGATTTGCATAAGATATATATATATATATATATATATATATATATATATATATATATATATATATATATATATATATATATATATATATATATATATATATATATATATTTTAAAGTTAAAATAGTATAAAATTAGGATCAAGTATTCTATTACATTTAATAAATTTATCAACCAGCACTTCATAAAGTATCTCTCAAATTATCTTTAAGAACATCAAAGATTTTTATCCTGAAATTATTCTATATACTCAATCAAAGTCATTAGTACAACACAACAAGATAGCCATAGAACACTAAACTATTATCATTCAACATGTCATTGACACTATCAAATACAATATAGGTTCAATAGTAAAGCAGTCCATAAGAAAGATGTCAAGATACCATTAATCACAATTATTGATAAAACATTGTAGATAAAATTGTGTACACATGTAAGGAGCGTGCACGATAAATAAATTAATTTATCCATGGAAAAAGTTCATTAGTTTCATCATTAGAATTATTGTTACTATTATTTGAAATTAACAAGAACATATTCAAATAACTCAATGTATTATAGTGATAATAAAAATTACTAATTTTGAATCAATACACATAATAAGATTGAGTATTTACCTCCTCATCATGAGGCTTGTTTCGCACCATACACTTCTTCCAGTTCTAAGATCATATCCTGATCAATCAAAATCATCAATACAATATAGCATTATATACAAGGAATCTTGGCGTTATAATCATCACATAGTACAAAACCTTTATATTCGCTTCTTCCTCCATAAGTGAAAGAGCCATACTTTTACCCTTTTAAACATTTGTTCATTCTAAGTTAATACTTTGTATCAACTATGTCATGTATTTTCAATTTCACTGTATATATAAGATTCAATCTAAACATAGTTACACTATTCTGTGAGAGGAACATAATCATAATTAAGAATTAATTCATAACTATATATATATATATATTATCAACTCAAATAACATACCTTGAGGTGACCTCATCATAGAAGGTATATGTGTTGATATATATTTAGGTGGGGCCTCACATGATCCGCCTGACAGTTATCTAAAGCCGCAAACATTCTGTGAGAACGTCCTGCATCTCCCACTGTAGGCTCTGAAGCTAATGGCCTCTGTGTTGAATACTGAAGAGCACTCTAAGGACAATTCACTGCAATATGCCCAAACTACCCACATGTGAAACATCCAGTACCTATGGTATTGCCTCTCCCAATAGAAGGCGCACTTAACTGCTGAAAACTACCTCTACTGACACTCTACTGCGCACTCTAAGCTGGCTGGCTAGACTGATTATGTCTGAAGCGCTGACCATTAAGGAAACTCTTAGAATGAGAGCTACCACTCTGAGTAGGAGGAGGTGTGTTCTTCTATTGTTGGTTCTGGTTACCTCTAAAGAAGCTAGATGGCTTCTTCAAGTTTCCAGTACCCTATGACTGGTTACCTCTATACCCTGAACCTGATGCACCACCTATTGGAGCACCCAAATATCTACTATGACCCAAGGCTAAATTTGCCTCTGCAAGAGTGGCCTTGATGACCATGTCCTTAAGGGTCTGAGGCTCAAAGAGATTGACCTCCCCAACAGTCCGAGCATTAAGCCCTTTAACAAAGTGTTTAACCAGAAAAGTTGTATCCTGTCCAAAACCAGCATACTGCTTGAGCTCGAAGAATCGACGCTCATACTCTTCCACTGTCAAGGTCAACTGCCTCAGGTTATGGAAATCATATGCTCGCTGCTGCCTCCACTGATCTGAAAGGAAGCACTCTCAAAAATGCTCAAGGAATAACTCCCAAGTCACTATCTCCATCTGAAGTCCTAACTTCTCTTCCATCTTCCACCACATAGCTACAAAATCAGAAAGTTGCATCACTGCATACCTAGCTTTAGTATTGCTACTAAAGGGATGCATAGCAAAACCCCTCTCCAAGGCTGTAAGCCATGTCTCGGCCTCCAAACTAGATCCTTTCCCATCAAAGGGATTAGGTCATCCTCTCATCAGATCTCTCATGTGAGTTTCTGCCACAACTGCAAGATCCACTGTGATGTTCCTCCTTGGAGGACTCCTAGACCTCTCCCTTTCCCTCTCTTCTCTTTGAGAGTGATGAGAAACCTCCTACTCTACTCTGCCTTGAGAGTGGTGGGAAACATCCCGCTCCATCTTGACCTGTTGAAGACCAAGACGATTCAGAATCGCCTGCAAAAGCTGTCTAGTATCTGGTCCCCCAGACTCACCCTGAATTTCCTCTCTGCTCATCTCTGGACTGCTGATGATGGCTATCCTGTCTGACACTCGTAGAAGGGCTATGCTGTCTACCCCTTCCATGATTACCAGAACAACCTCTAGCAGCTCTAGTCATAGGCATGATTCTTGAAACATTCAGAGATCCAAACAACATCTCACAACATAGCTCGAAAGAAAATCAAAAGATAACATGACTACAAAGCAATAGTCTGCAAGCAATAAGATTGTATGTCTATGTTTAGTTTCAAGTTCATGTATGCTCATTAGGTTTTGTATAGCTTGAACTTGAAACTAAACATAGACATACAACCTTATTGCTTACAGACTATTGCTTTGTAGTTATGTTATCTTTTGATTTTATTTCAAGGAATGTTGTAAGATGTTGTTTGGATCTCTAAATGTTTCAGGAATCATGCCTGTGACTAGAGCTGCTAGAGGTCATGGTAGAGGTCATTTTGGTAATCGTGGAAGGGGTAGACAACATAGCCCTTCTACGAGTGTCAGACAGGATAGCCATCATCAACAGTCCAGAGATGAACAGAGAGGAATGTCAGGGTGAGTCTGAGGGACCATATACCAACTTTTGCAGGTGATTCTGAATCGTCTTGGACCTAAATGGGCCAGGATGCTTCCCACCACTCTCAGGGTAGAGAAGAGCAAGAGGCTTCTCATCACTCTCAGAGAGAAGAGAGGGAAAGGGAGAGGTCTAGGAGTCCTCCAAGGAGGAACATCACAGTGGATCCTAGAGTTGTGACAGCAAATCACATGAGAGATCTGATGAGAGGATGACCTAATCCCTTTGATGGGAAAGGATCTGGTTTGGAGGCTGAGACATAGCTTATAGCCTTGGAGAGGAGTTTTTCTATGCATCCCTTTAGTAGCAATACTAAAACTGGGTATGCAGTGATGCAGCTTTCTGATTTTGTAGCTGTGTGGTGGAAGATGGAAGAGGAGAAGTTAGGGCTTCAGATGGAGACAATGACTTGGGAGTTGTTCCTTGAGCATTTCCAAGAGCGCTTCCTTTCAGATCAGTGGAGGCGGCAGCAAGAAGATGATTTCCATAACCTAAAGCAGTTGACCTTGACAGTGGAAGAGTATGAGCGTCGATTCTTCGAGCTCAAGCAGTATGCTGGTTTTGGACAGGATATAGCCCTTCTGATTCAACACTTTTTTAGAGGGCTTAATGCTCGCATTGTTGGGGAGGTCAAGCTCTTTGAGCCTAAGACCCTTAAAGAAGCGGTCATCAAGGCCACTCTTGCAGAGGCAAATTTAGCCTTAGGTCACGGTAGACATTTGGGTGCTCCAATAGGTGGTGCATCAGGTTCAGGGTACATAGGTAACTAGTCACATGGTACTGGAAACTTGAAGAAGCCATCTAGCTTCTTCAGAGGTAACCAGAACCAACAACAAAAGAAGACACCTCCTCCTCCTACTTAGAGCGGTAGCTTTCATTCTAAGAGTTTCCGTAATCGTCAACACTTCAGGCATAATTAGTCTAGCCAGCCAGCTCAGAGTGTTCAACAGAGTGTCAGTAGAGGCAGTTTTCAATAGCCGAGTGCACCTTCCGTTGGGAGAGGCAATACCAGAGGTACTGGATGTTTCACATATGGGCAGTTTGGGCATATTGTAGTGAATTGTCCTCAGTGTGCTCCTCAGTATTCAGCACAAAGGCCATCAACTTCAGAACCTACAGTGAGAGATGCAGGTCGTTCTCACAGAGTGTTTGCGGCTTTAGATCATTGTCAGGTGGATCACCAAGGGACAGTGGTAGAGACTTCGGGCACTATTTGAGGTATATCTATCTCTGTCTTATTTGGTTCTGGAGCTACTGATTCATTTATATCTCTTTTTCTAGTTGAGCGATGTTGGCTAGTTGCTGCAAAGCAGGATAGTTGTTGGCAAGTGGAGTTAGCTTCTAGGGCTAAAGTAGCTACAGGTTCTTGGGTCCATAAGTGTGACCTAAACTTAGGTGAATTCATTACCTCAGTTGATCTTCGCGTGATTCCCTTAGGATCATATGGGGTTGTATTGGGAATGGATTGGTTGGGAGCTCACAGGGCTAATATTGATTGTAGGCAAAAGACTATTGATTGAAAGGATGATGGGGGCAAGGATTGTCAGATTGTGAGAATTCCACATTCTATATCTCTTCGGATGATATCCTCTATGCAACTTAAGCGTTGTATGCGTAAGGGTTGCCAGATGTTTGCGGTAACTATGAATGAGATAGATGAAGAGGAGAGTGAAGATGAGACCCTTGATCATCCCATTTGCAGAAGTTCATTGATGTATGTCCAAAGGAGATCCCAGGCATGCCACCGAAGCGTGACATAGATTTCCGGATTGAGCTTGTTCCAGGAGTTGAGCCTATTTCTAGAGCTCCTTATTGGATGGCTACTCATGAATTGAGTGAGTTGAAGCTTCAGTTGGAGGAGTTGTTGGCAAAGGGAAGTATCAGATGTAGTGTGTCTCCTTGGGGAGCACCAGTCCTCTTCGTTAAGAAGAAGGATGGATCATTACGCTTGTGCATTGATTATAGACAGCTGAACAAGGTAAGGATCAAGAATAGGTATCCTTTTCCAAGGATCGATGATCTTTTGATCAAATCAAGGGAGCCAAAGTGTTCTCTAAGATTGACCCGAAGTCAGGGTATCACCAATTGTAGATTCATGATGCAGATATCTATAAGACTGCTTTTTGTACATGTTATGCACACTACGAGTTTACAGTGGTACCATTTGGCTTAACAAATGCTCCATCAGTTTTCCTGTACTTGATGAATGGGGTTTTTTGTAAGTATCTTGACCATTTTGTTGTGGTCTTCTTTGATGATATACCGATATATTCTAAATCCATAGAAGAACACGAAGAGCATCTTTGACAAGTATTGCAGTGTTTGAGAGATAATCAGCTTTATGCCACTTCGGCGAAGCATGATTTCTTTCATTCAGAGGTTCAATATCTAGGGCATGTGATCTCAGGTGAAGATATCTCAGTAAATCCTTCAAAGATACATGCAATTGTGGAGTGGCCAACACCCACTAATGTGTTTGAGGTTCGTAGCTTCATGGGGTTAGTTGGATATTACCGCAAGTTTGTTAAGAACTTCTTTAGAGTTGCTTATCCTGTCACCTCACTTCAGAGGAAAGGGATGAAGTTTGTTTGGACAGAGAAGTGTGACGAGGCTTTTCAGAACTTGAAGGGGTGTTTGACTAGTGCACCTATCTTAGTAGTGTTTGATCCAGTTGTTGATTTCATTGTTTATGTTGATGTTTCATTGGAGGGAATTGGAGCAGTCCTTATACAAGAGGGACATGTGATTGTGTATGAGACTCGCAAACTCAAGGATCAGGAGCTGAACTATTCTATGCATGATCTTGAGTTGGTAGCAGTGGTTCATGCTTTGGTTTGATGGAGACATTTCTTGTTAGGGCATCGGTTTGAGCTACACAGTGATCATCGTAGTCTTTAGTACATCTTCACTCAGCCTAATCTGAATGCTAGACAGAGAAGGTGGATGGAGTTCCTTTGTGAATATGACTTTGAGATCAAGTTTATTCAGGGAAAGGAAAATGTAGTAGTTGATGCATTGAATTGTAAGAAGAAGGTTTTTCTAGCATTGACTCTCAGTGTGGACTTGCGGAGTAAGATTCTCCAAGCACTTCCTAGAGATATCTTGTATCAAGAGGTCAAGTCAGAGATTGAGTCAGGAAGACCCTTGGAGGGAAAATTCTTAGGTTTTGTCATGGAGTCGGATGGTCTTTTGCGACACACGAGCTGGATTTATGTACCACCATTAGATGATCTGTGTACATTAGTCCTATCAGAGGCTCATCGTGCACCCTATTCGGCACATCTTGGTGTCAAGAAGATGCACGCAGACCTTCGACAACTCTATGATTGGTCTGGTATGAAGCGTGACATTGCAAATTATGTGGCTAGAACATCAACATCCAGGCAGGGTTTTTACAGCCGAATCTCAACAGGTTTTTTACAGCCGAATCTCAACAAGTTTTTACATCCAGGTAGGGTTTTTACAGGGTTTTAGGGTTAAGGCAGAACATCAACATCCAGTAGGGTTTTTACAGCCGAATCTCATTCCATCTTGGAAGTGGGATATCTTTTCAATGGACTTCATTGTTGGTTTACCTTTGACTTCTCGTAGACACGATGCTATCATGGTGATTGTTGACCCATTGACTAAGGTAGCACATTTCTCCCCTATGAGATCATCCTATATAGCGGCTTCTGTAGCTAGAGTCTTTATGCAGGATATTGTGAGACTTCATGGTATTCCTCACAAGGATTATCTTGGATCAAGATCTTGTATTAACTTTTGTATTTCAGACTTCAATACAGCATGATCTTGGTGCTCAGCTGAATTTCAATTCAACGTACCATCCTGAGACCGATGGAGAAACAGAGCGGGTTAATCAGGTGCTTGAGGACATGTTGAGGATGTATGTCATGGACAGATAGACTCATTGGGAGGACTATTTGTATTTAGTTGAGTTTGCATATAACAATGTTTATCACAGCTCAATTGGCATGTCACCTTTCCATGCTTTGTATGGTCGTCCTTATCATACACCTTTGAGTTGGGATAGATTGGAGGACCGCATTCTTCTTGGTCCAGAGATGCTTCAAGATATGGAGCAGAAGGTAGTGCATATTCGTGAGCATTTGGTCACTACACAAGATAGACAGAAGAAGTATGCAAATGCTCACATGGTGGATAGGCAGTTTGCAGTTGGAGATAGAGTGTTTTTGAGAGTACGCCTGCGGAAGAGTCTGATCTATTACGGAAAGGGTTCAAAGTTGACACCTCGCTTTGTTGGGCCTTTTGAGATCCTGAAGAGGATAGGACCAGTTGCTTACCGTCTTGCTTTGTCGCCTAGCCTATCTCGCGTTCATGATGTTTTCCATGTTTCTGTTCTTAGACGCTATATTCTAGATATTGTGCATGTTCTTGATTGGAATGCTTTACAGGTGGAGGACGGGCAGCTGGCTTTGGAGCCCATTCGTATTCTTTAGTGGCGATATTTGATCCTCGGGGGTCGAACCATCAACCAGGTAAGGGTCCAATGGGACCCAAATGATGAGTCGACAGCAACTTGGGAGGACGCATCGAGATTTTGGGAGTTATATCCCTATTTGTTTACAAGCTTCTAGGAGAAAGCCTAATCCTAGGGGGGGTGGATGTAGTACCCACTCATAGTTTTTTTTCAGTTTCAATTGCCATACTCTTTTAGGCTATTATTTCAGTTGATTGACCCAATTATTTTAGGCTACATTTCATGTGAGTAGTTATTGTTTCAGTGGATGATTCTGGATTATGATTGTTATATGTTTATCATGTGATTGGATAGTTAAATGATGATATTATCATGATGTGATGTTTTATGTTTATTATGGTTTATGATGTTATTGACCCCATACTTTTGTGTATGGTTATCATGTGTGTGTACTTGTTTTGTATGTTTGTTGTGGTAGATGACAGAGACATAATTACTTGCCTTGGTGAGATCCACACATTCGAGCGTACCTTATCATTGTTTGCTATATTTATATTGGATGTACAAGCTTGTTCTTGTGATGTTAGGTTTGCAAGTACAGGGCATCGTCTTCCCTGAATTGGCAGGAGTGAGCGTGCCCATAAATATTCATCTCAATGGTAAAGAGGGGAGGTAACAGTTAGACCCAAAACCCTAACCTAAGCCTATTTGTCCTAAGATTAGACGAGTATCAATTTGACTACCTTACCCGGATCCGTCTGGTTGACGTGAATTCATGGATCCATTTCTTGGGCATGTTTGGTTTTGTTTTGTTTGGTCTCAGTTGATTGATTTCATAAGTGAGTGATTTTCTGTGATTATTGATTTAATGATTATAGTTGAAATTAAATATTAATTATATTCCTATGTTTATTTGAGAAAATTAATTAAAATTCAAATATTTGAATATTTGAATTTAATTAATTATTTAATTGAAATTAGACTTAAATATGCTTTTATACTTTATTAAATAATTAAATATTTAATTGCATGATTTTATTATGCTTTAAATATTTAATCTATTTAATATATATTTTAATTAATTACATGTGCATTAATATTGTTGAAAAAGCAATTTGATTTTAAAAAAATAACAACTTATTTTAAACAGTCAAGTTGAGTTGTGCAATTAAAAGATATTTCAATGATTTAATTAGGATTTACTTTCAATTTTGAGTTGAGTTGTTTTAGAGACTGATTGGTGTGTTGTCATTAGGGTTTGCATGCAAGGGGGAAATTGAATCTCTTTAGAAAATTGTTCATTCATTTTTGGAAGAGAACAGGTTTTGGAGGATTTTTGGAGAGCTTGGTGTTTTTGGCATTTGGAGAATTTGGGTGTTTGTGGTTGCATGATGTTTTGAAAGCTTTGTGTGTTTCAGGTTTCTTGTGCTTGAAATCTACGTGGTTTCAGATCTACTGGTTGGACCCATTCTTGGAGGATTTAGGTTTCTACATTTTTCAAGGGCTTCATTTTCAAAATTTTGCATTGGATCCAAGGTAGGGTTTGAAAACTCATTTGTAATTTCTATTTTGCAAATAATTGTTGTTCTTGTGTTTGAGTAATTTCATTGTATCTAAATAGATGTATTAGGAGTTCTATGGTTTTGGGTATTTAGAAAACCCTTAGATCTGTTATTTTTAAGATTTATTGAGACTTGGCATAATAGGGTTATGCTATCAAAATTTCGTAAGAAAACTCCCTATAGATCTCTTAGATAACAAAAAATTATCCTAGACTAAAGTCTAACTATTGGGTCTTGAAAAAATAAATTGTCTTGTGGAAAAGAAATCAATTTTGGTTGAAAAAATAAATTTTATGTTAAAAATTTACTCTCTGGAAAAAAACAGTCAAAAGAAAATTACATCGTAAAAAAATAATTAAAACCTAGGAAAAGACAAAAATGAGGAAAAAGCCAAAATGCATTGAAAAAAAAATGTGTTTAGCTTTTAGAAAAAATAAATTTACCTTTTTCTATTTTTCGGATTTCAAAAAAAATAAAAATTTGTTATTCTTTGAAAAAATGTTTAAAATAAAATAAAATTAAAAGGTAATGGGATCAGGGTCCACCGCACCCCCTACCCCATGTGTACCCTTGCTGGTGCAATGGGTACTGCCTACCATGGGGCGCGCGCTTTGAGCGCAGGGTGGGGACGCGTGGGACCGCTTCCCACCCATTGACTTGTTAAAAGTTATTATATATATATATATATATATATATATATATATATATATATATATATATATATATATATATATTTTAAATTAATTAAATTAATTAAATTTTGTTTAATTAAATACTTTTGTTAAATATAAATTTTTTTATTAGTAATTAGTTTAATAAATTTATATATATTAAAATATATTTTAATATATAATTTATTATTTGTTAAATGCATTTAGATTTAATTTAATTTCATGTTTATTCTTAAATGTAGTATACACACACACACACACACACACACACACACACACACACACACACACACTAGGAAATATGTTTATCTTTAACTGGAGAGCATTTTTATATTAGCATTGTGTTAGAGATTTATGGAATTTGTTTATGTTCGTTGTGGAACTTAAATGCATATTGGTCCATTTTCAATTCTTTATGATGTAAATGTTATATATTCATCCTTGAGTGTTTTCTTTTGCTTAAATGTGTTAATGGGGCATTAGATGACCTAGGAGGAATACAGAGGCTGGGGGTATGAGTCTTATAGTCATATTTTTTGTCTTATGATATGGTGTGTGTGTGTATTATGCTTTATCGCCCAAAATTTGACCATGTAGGCTCATGTTATACTGTATTCTGTAAATGGGTATCTTGTAGTCATTTTTGGTTTTTGTGTATGATACTGTATCGGCGGAAAATGGAAGGACTTCCATTTAGGACTGGTTTAGCTCTCCGAGTAAGTGGTTTAGGGTCATGTTGAACGCCTTGAATGGATCTTTGACTTGGATCTGGGTTTTTCCCATGTTCTGCCCCATTTTCCACTTCTTTTCTGCATAATTTTGGCATCCTAAATTGAAATTTTGAGATTCTTGACCTCAGGTCGACCTCGACCTTGACCCAGGGTCCAAATTTCAAAATCCAGAAGTTTGCAGATGTCGGGTTTCGGAAAAGTTTTGTTTCCCTCTTCCAAGTCGGCTGTTTCGGGGTTCAGAACGGTAAAACTCTTAAATTATATTTAATTTAGGTCCATTTATAGAGGTAAAGGCTTAAATGGGAATTTAATTCTCCTATGTAGGCCTCTCTAGAAGTTTGTGTCCTAGATCACTATAAAAAGAAGCCTTCCTCTCTCATTTCAATCCATCTACATACCATAATCTCTCAAGCACTCAAGCAAGTGAAATCAAGCAATCAAGAAGCAAGCAAGAAGGAGAAAGAAAGCATTCAAGCATTCATCTATCTTCAAGTATTCAAGCATTCAAGATTCCAATTCATCAAAGAGATCCATTGGTAGATATTGAAAGATTCAATCTCCATGGAGCCCTCTTGTTGAAGATTTTTCCATTCATCCATTCAAGTTTCTTCCTATTCCAAGATCCATTCAAGATTGGTGTTGAAGATCAAAATACAATTAATTTGAAACATCCTACAATTCTACATTCATTTGGAGCATCTATACTTGTGGATTCAAGGATTCGAATCCTCCACAAGGGTTTTCAACATAAGCAAGGTGAATTGTTCTATTTACTTTGTTTATTATTGCAATTTCAATTCAATTTCAAGGTTAATTCCTAAATTGGAGTTTGACCAAGGCAAACCCCTCCCCCCAACAAACAAAACCATTTTTCTTGCAAGAATAGGTGTGGAACAACGAATTACAGTGCAGATCTGGATACTCTTTTCGACAAACTTTCAGGATCCGCAAACAAAATTTTCATCGGAGCAGCGCAGATCAAGGTCGACATAAAGAGGTAAGATCTTTACCCATGTGTTCGATCAAGGTCAACATTTCTCAGAAAAGAAATTTTTTTTTGGGTTTTGTAGATCTCATACTTTTGGTCCAAGATTGCAAAAATCAATAGTTTCTGAGACCGTTTGACAAGGTTTTCAGCAGATTCTTTTTCGGAGGTAAGTACCTTTTATTTTTTCATTTCAATATTAGTCTTCTATATTTACTTTCCATATCCTTAGAAATTCATGTAGGTGTTAAATATTGGTTTAGGGTCTCTTTTATGTGTAAACCCCTATTGTTCTAGACCCCATCCATATTTTTCATTATACATTTTGGTGAACCCGTGTTACGACAACTCTTTCTTTTTGGTGTTAGATCTCCATTTATATTATCTTGTGTGTTCACCTTCATCTTACATTTTGGTGAACCCATTTTATGACAACTCTTTCTTTTGTGAAATTAGATGCCCTATTGTGTTTGTGGTGTTTGATTTCATTTTCATGCTTATAAATTTCATTTAAATGCATTTGGATATATCTAAATCTATTTTCTATGCATTTCTTTATTCGTTATCATGTTGCACAAGTTGTTTCAAGTGTTTTCCAAACATTCCTCTATAACTTTTGGGATTACACATCTTCCTCTTACCTTACCATTGCATGGTGTTACACCTAGAAAGATTTTATCTAGTGCATGTGATGTGGATTTGTCCTCTCTTGTATTACCTTGTAAGGATATATTAGAGCAAGAAGATGACTTTAATCTATCTCTCCATCATATTTCTCTTTATGGAGATGAGTTGGGGATTGATGTTAATTCTTCTCTTAATACATGTATTTTCTACGAGCCTACTTTAAATTATAATTTACCTTCTTTCCCCTCTAGGGATCAAGCTCTAGTGATTTATGACACTCCTACAATGCGCTTTATTGGTAGGGATGATAATCCTCCTATTTGGGATGAACCTTTGGATTTGGATGTTGATTACTCTCTTCCTCATGAAACCATTGTGGATGATCCCTTGGATAAAGATATTGATTTATCCCCTCCTCATGAAGAAGCTTTGATACAAGAGGGTGATTTATTAATGGATGACATATTCATATATGATGGTGACTCTTTTTCTAAAACACACTCCCCTTATGCAGACATTTTAGCGAAAGAAGACAACATTATAGATGCTTTACCTCCATTTGGGATTCCTTCTAGTGATGAGGCATTAGTGGAAAATGAATGAATTCCCTTAATGCTCTCCCTCTTAGTGATGATCTTATGGAGAATCAAGATCCTACCTCATCTCCTCCTAGGATGTTTTCTTTTCTTCTTTTGAATCTATTTGTAGTGTTCAGACAACTAACATGGTTTATCCAAAACCCTTGTTGACTATCAAAGGTTGTCCTCACATTTCTATCAAAGGTAAACCTATGGAGTCTTTAGAGTCTTTCAATGATCAAGATTCGGTATCTCACACCTATCGTACAAGGAATAACCCTCAACCTAATCCAGTGGTTTCTACTTCTTTACCACCTTCTCAACCTATTCTTCCTTCTCCACCCCGTCTTCCTAACAAGGAGTATGATTTGATAAACCAATTGTGCAATACTCCTACCAAGATTTCTTTATGGGAGCTTCTTCAAACTTCACCTACCTACTATGAAGCCTTGCAAAAAGCTCTAGCAACTCTTCCCACTCCACCTCCTAATCAAGAGAACATCAATGCCTTCTTACAGTACTGCATGCATGCTACCCCGGGTCCTCCTGACATTGTATTTACTCAAGGATTTACCTTCTAAAGAAGTTTAGAATCAATATGATGCTCTTATGGTTGTTGTTACTATCAATAAGAGTATCATTTGTAGGACCTTGATTGATAATGGATTTGGGCTTAATGTTTGTAGCATGGACATGCTCAAAGCGATTAAAGCCAATCTTTCAACTATTCAACCTGACAATGTTCCTATACGTGGCTTTGATAACATTGCTAAGAACACTTTGGGCATCATTACCTTACCTATCAAAGTAGGTCCGGTCATCCTAAATACACCTATTCATGTTATGCATGGACCTCTTAATTATAACCTCATTTTGGGTAGACCTTGGTTGCATGAGATGCATGTTGTTCCTTCCACCCTTCACTGTAAAGTCAAGTTTATTCACAACAACATGATGTATACACTTCATGTGGATGATGCGCCAAATCCTTGTTTGAATATTCAAACCTACAATACTCCTATTCCTAATCCTTCTTCCTCTAATGCTCTTCTTGGCAATGATTGGGGAACCTTGGATTTTAATCCTACCTTTATTGGAGAGTATAAGGTACCTAATCTTGATTTTATGAAGTAACAAAGAGAGTTTAAACAACGAGTTTTTGCTTCTACTTTTGATACCCTTCATAATAACTTTGTCAGTGTTTCTACCCACTATGAATCTGTCAAACCTACTAATGATGACATAGTGACTACTGAAGTTCCATTGACTCCTTATAATATGGCTTCTCGTTATGGTCATGGTTATCATTTCCTTGTTAAACAAGGATTCAATGGTCAAGGATGTGGTAAGCATAAATAGGGAATTCAAATGCCCTTACAGAAAGGGGGGCATGAGCATTCTTATGGATTGGGATTTAATCCTCAACAACAAATCAATGTTAACATCTCAAATAACACTTCAAAACATGATGAGCCTATGAAGGAATTTGACCAAGAAGTTCTTTTGCCTAAACTCCTTCGTGCTAAGATGATTACTAGGCCTAAATGCAAAAAGAAACGTAGTCCACACTTGAAGACTCTTCCTTTTTGTTTGTATCATAGATTTCATGATCACTCTACTAATGAATGTCAAGCTTTACATTATAAGATTAGGCAGCTCATTGATAGTAAGGTTATTTATATATCATGTGGCAATGAGTTGTATTTCAATCCTATTTTCTCTAAATAACATTTATGTTCCTATTATGGAGCTCCGCATTATGTAAACAATGTTAGCCTAATCCTTGGGGGCTCGTTGTCTTGTATAGTGTTGTGAGCAATATAATAGGTCCCCTTCCATCCTTGTTCCTTCGCTTGCGGGCCAAGGATGCCATCTCCTCCTTTTTTGTCTTCCCGGGATCCACTTTTCCTTGGTTAAGCAGTATCTATCTATTATGTGATATCCAATCATACATGAAAATTTTGGTTTGCATTGAGGATCTTTGTCCTTGATCATAACCTATTTCGTTGTTTGACATTGGGTTTCCATGGTTGATAAATCTCTTACCTTAGAAACTAAATAGTGAGCTATCCCTCACAAGGATTACTTTTTCCCTTCTTGCATGATATCTCTTTGCATTCGTCCCTTCCATGGCCTCATAGGAGCTATGACCTTCTTTGCTTGGACTGGGTGTTGTCTATGGATATTGTCTTGATGTTGAAGAAGGCTTTATCCTTGTTCTTTTCTTTCCTTAACATGTCAAAATAGTATTTTTTTGCCATCTTAAGGAGGGGGCATATATACGACCTCCCTCGTTCTATATTATGCGTTATTGTTCTAACCTTTTGTTTTGCAGCCTGCTAAATCCTCGAAAGATAACACACATAAGTTGCTAAATCCTGAAGAGACATGCATTTACAATTTTAAATATGCTAAATCCTCGGAAGGTAATGCACATAAGTTGCTAAATCCTGAAGAGATACGCATTTTACAAATGTATTCTATGGTGATACGAGGATATGGATCCATGGGTACTTCAAAAAAGTTGTCAGAAGACACACTATATACATGCACAAAGCCGCCAGAAGGTGCACAACTTTATGGGTGACTATCAAGTACTTGCTTGGTGGGCCATCCTATCTTTTTTGTGGTTCACAGTGAGATACACACATCTTACTGGGTGAGCTAGCCACTCCTCTCTCCCCTTTTCTCTCTTTTTTCTAGTGATGTCTCTCTTATTGTAATCTTGGAGTTGACGAAGACTTGAGTCTCTGGGGGCTTGAGGATTCCTTTGTGACCTCCTTTACCAAGAGTTTGCATTGAGTCCATACTCTTGCTAAAGTGGGGGCTAAATGTATCATCAGAAAATGGAAGCACTTCCATTTAGGACTGGTTTAGCCCTCCGAGTAAGTGGTTTAGGGTCATGTCGAATGCCTCAAATGGGTCTTTGACTTGGATCTGGGTTTTTCCCCTGTTCTGCCCCATTTTCCACTTCTTTTCTGCATAATTCTGGCATCCTGAATTGAAATTCCAAGATTCTTGACCTCAGGGTCAAGGTCAACATTTTAGGTCAAGGTCGACCTTGACCTTGACCCAAGGTCCAAATTTCAAAATCCAGAAGGTTCTGGATGTCGGGTTTCAGAAAAATTTTGTTTCCCACTTTCGGGTCGATTGTTTCGGGTTTCAGAACGGTAAACTCTTAAATTATATTTAATTTAGGTCCATTTCTAGGGGTAAAAGCTTAAATGAGAATTTAATTCTCCTATGTAGGCCTCTCTAGAAGTTTGTGTCATAGATCACTATAAAAGAAAGTCTTCCTCTCTCATTTCAATCCATCTACATACCATAACCTCTCAAGCACTCAAGCAAGTGAAATCAAGCAATAAAAAAGAAAGCATTCAAGCATTCATCTATCTTCAAGCATTCAAGCATTCAAGATTCCAATTCATCAAGGAGATCCATTGGTAGCCATTGAAGGATTCAATCTCCATGGAGCCCTCTCGTTGAAGATTTCTCCATTCATCCATTCAAGCTTCTTCCTATTCCAAGATCCATTCAAGATTGGTGTTGAAGATCAAAACACAATTGATTTGAGACATCTTACAATTCTACATTCATTTGGAGCATCTATACTTGTGGATTTAAGGATTCGAATCCTCCACAAGGGTTTTCAACATAAGCAAGGTGAATTGTTCCATTTACTTTGTTTATTACTATAATTTCAATTCAATTTCAAGGTTAATTCCTAAATTGGGGTTTGACCAAGGCAGCAGGAATAGGTGCAGAATAACAAATTACAGTGCAGATCTGGATATCCTTTTCGACAAACTTTCGGGATCTGCGAACAGAATTTTCGTCAGAGCAGCGCAGGTCAAGGTCGACATAAAGGGGTAATATCTTACCCATGTGTTGGGTCAAGGTTGACCTTTCTCAGAAAAGAAAAAGATTTTTGGGTTTTGTAGATCTCACAGTTTCAGTTTCGAACTACGAAAATCAACAGTTTCTGAGACCGTTTGACAAGGTTTTCAGTAGATTCTTTTTCAGAGGTAAGTACTTTTTTCATTTCAATATTAGTCTTCTATATTTACTTTCCATATCCTTAGAAATTCATTTGTGTTAAATATTGGTTTAGGGTCTCTTTTATGTGCAAACCGCTATTGTTCTAGACCCCATCCATATTTTTCATTATACAGATATTGGATTTGGGATTACTTGGTTGTACACCTGTGTTAGATCTATGTGGAATCTATGAGCCTAGTGTAGGTTACCTAGATGTGTAGTAGGGGGTGACTTGCAATATGCGTCGGGGCCCACAAGTGGCTGTCAGAATAACTTATTGTAAGTAATCTTAATCAAGTGAAAACATAATATGTCATTGAGAGGTATTAAAATGAACTTAATAAGATATTTTTCCTCACCCATGCTTGAGTGCTAGTATAGACTAATATGGAGGATGAGATGATGCTTGCCGCTTTGAGAGGTGTGTGTTTGGCATAGTTAATGGCTCTGTCTGTATGAGAGGTCATTGATACCATGTATGGTCACTTGAGTGTCAGGGTTCAGAGAGACTGCTAGGACAAAACTTAAGGGTTAGACCTACATAATGACACCTTCCTATACATATAGTCTAGTTATCCTACATGTGTCGGTTGTCTCTGGATTAGTGAGTCTTACCTATCACTATATTTTGTACACTTGGAGTTAGAGAGCTTTCAGATCCCCTTGCTTAATAGTTTCATCTTTTTTTGGTATTGGTTATCCGAGTGGGGTCGATTGTTATCTCCTCAGCATGGTGGGGTGGACCTTTGTGGATCTACATGGATGGGTGGTAGTGTTAGGATTAGCTAATACTGAGAGGGGGGTTGAATCAATATTACTGCACTTTAATTTAAACTTCAACCAATTATAAATGAACCATAATAATGCTGAAATGAAAAGAACATATAAGTACAACACATAACTCATGACACCATGATTTGTTCTTGAAGAAATCCTGGCAAAGGGAAAACCTCGGTGGGGATGGTACCCACAACTATGCACTAAAATATTATGTCCCTGTTAGGAGATCTAGCCCTGTTAGGAGCTGATTATTACATAGTACATATCCTTGTTAGAGGAATACAAAACCCTGTTAGGGGTATACAAAACAGCTCGTTAAAGGTTGTGAGCAAACTGCTCTTACAATAAAAAAATGTCTTAAAGAGTTCTCCAAAATCTGAACAATACAAGCACTTCCTTCCTTAGATAGTTCCAATTATAGTTCTTTCAAATATTGATCTCACATCTGCTATCTGCTCTCAGATTCGCAACCTTGCTTCATCATCATATCTCACATATCTCTTTGCTTCCACAAAATTATTCTATACATACAAAATCTGTCATCCAGTCGGCTTCACAAATACCATACAAAATATAATAATTAATTATGTAAATGATAAGTATGGAGTCAGCAATCTTATATTACCCTAGTTTTGGCAGTATACTTCATTCACCTGACTTAGGCACGTTACCATATCCACTAACCTTGCCTTAATCTTCACAACTACTCATATGCCCTGTTATACTAATTCTCCATCTTCACATACCTTCAAATCACTGAATCTCACTGATTTGATCACCAAAACTCATGCGCTTTAACTAAAGCATATACATATCCCAAAATTCTTTCTACTAGCTTCGCAGGCCATAATACCTCATACATTTCCATTGCTAACCAAAATTGTAACATTGTACCTTGTTACCCTGATTCTGGACTTAGTCAGTTTATGACTGTGACTCCAATAGCAAAACTGTCTGCATGCGATCACTCTAGCATAAGTGTTGCCATTAATGACAACCCTCAAGTGATCCCTAATGCCCCAAAACACCACTTACCGACAATCTCTCCCTTTGGCATTGATAGCAACACTTAGAAAAATGACTGAGTGTTAAAGCACTAACTATACATTTCTCTTTTTCTCTTTTCTACTTTTTTTTATTTACATCTTTTTATTTCTACTTATTATTTTTCTTCTCTTCCTTTTACTCTTCACATTTTTCTCTTTCTCTTCCTCTTCCTTTGACATCAATGGCAAAGGTACTTACAAAATTTCAAAAACTACTAAGTGCAAAAGGACTTAGTTCTTACTTACCAGTTTTAAGACATCTTGGAAAGAGTTTTCCAAGGTCTTTACTTCCTCAACCCATGATTTGATCAATAGCTCACTGACATGGATCAATCCATTCAGTGCATATGGCGTTGTCTCCGTTGCCTTGAGCTCAGTAGGTATAGACATAGTCATTGAACCTTCAATGTTTTCCATCTCTAATAGATGAGTCTCAAGCATTGAAAGCTTAAGGGTTATAAGGCTTTTTAACAAGTCAAATATGTCTACAACTCTCCCTTTCTCCGTTTCCAATACACTGATTTTGTCCAACAGCCCGGATGCCTCTTTATCCATTTCACCCATAGTTAGTGAAGATATTTCACAAATGTCCATCAGACTGTCCAGAGTAGCCCTATCCTTGGCTATGATGTCTTCAATATTCTTGACATGTCTGCAAGGACTTATGCAGTAGCTGGAAATCCTTCTGCCTTGTGTTATGCAATTCTTGGCCTTAAGAGTAGTAGCCTTGAGAATGTCTAAGTCCCATGAGATGGACTGACAGACTTCTCTCAACATTTTCTCCAAAAAGTTCTTCTCTGCTTTATCTTTTGCAGTCTTTAGCAATGAGTCAAAGTGACTGTCAAAACTATCAAGTACCATACCTAGATTCTTAGCTTCATCATTTTCTTGAAAGATAATAGGTGTAGGAAGTAGTTTATTTACTGTCTCTACAGCCCTAGCCATTACCTTTACTCTTTTATCCCCTTTTTGCACTGAGCTTTCTTTAGCCTTGGCGAAGGCCATGAAGGATAGCATCATAAGCTCATCCTCATCCATGCTGTCTACATCAACACTCACCAATTTGGCCATGCTTGCCAACAATAAAGAGGTGTCAGATTCCTATTTTAATTCCATTCTCACCTCAGCTACTTTTTTTGTTATAGTCTCTTCTTCCTTCCTTTCTTCCTGCTGAACTTCTTTTTCTTGTGACTTCTCTTCCTGTTTCTCCTCTGTTTTCTCTTCCTCTATCTGTCCTTATGCTTCAACTTCCATCGCACTATTTAAGTTACCCAGAAATGGATCATTTATGTCATGTAGAGTGTCAAGGGTCACATGCACACTAGCGATAAAGAAATCTGGTTGCATGCTAGCTTGTTCACTTCCTTCTACTGCCTTGGAACTTTCTCCCAACCCCAAAGATGTAGGTTTGGTAACCTTGGGAAGTGAGGTTTTCTTTGGCATATCACTCATTAGGATTTGATCTAATGCCTTTTGAGTGTCCTCAATCACTTCATCATATTTTCTAGCCATGATTTTTACTAGTCTAGTCTTTGTCGTCAACAGGGGTTTTAATGCATTTATTATCCTCTCCCTTTCTTATATTGAGACAACAGTAACATGTCCTCAATAGCTTTATTCCTTATGTTTTCATCTTCTGACTATGCCAACTGCTTCCTGATTTCTAGTTTGTTATACAATTCTTTAGGGATACTCCTTTCAATTTCTAATAGATTTTTCTTGAAGATCAACAAGTGTTCAATTATGGTGTCTTCAATAATTGCTTGATCCCCAGAACCATATCTCTCATAGTACCTATCCACTGTTTTCAACTTACCATCTTTTATCACTCTCTTCTATAGTGACTTAAGGTCTGGTTTCCATAAGGTTTGTGGATCCTTCTGTGCTTCTTTCTCTTCTACTTTCTCAATTACATTTTCCTCTTTCTTCTTCCTTTTCACTTCTACCTCTTTCTCCTTAGGACTGTCCTACTTACTAGATCTTGTAGATCTTCTAGGAATGTTCGTAGGCACAAATTCTTATGCAGCCTCCTCTTGAGCAATTGACAAATCAACAATATCAACATTAGGACTTACTGTCTTTTCTGCCTCTAAAGGAATAGGAGCATCAATGGCCATGCTTGAAGATGCTTCCATCTGATTTCTTATGTTTATTAGCTATTCCTTAGTGATTCCTACCTTCACAGTGATATCTTCCACAATTTTACTGATCTTTCTCTTCCATGTTACCTTCTCATGTTCTTCTTTGATCTTCCCTGACTTCTCCCTATAAGTTCCCCATCTCTCTTGAGTAGGGTCTATTTCTACTGCTAGTACATGCTCAACCTGCATAGTCAAGATTTCAGCACTGACTTCATACCCCATAGGATAACACCATTTCATTCTTGGTTCCACTGCCTCAAAACAAACACAATCAGTTTCAACCATGAAACAAATAGTGTCCTCATACTTCTCAACAATGTTTTTAGGTATTCTATACCTTTCCTTCATTTGCCTTTGTAAGATTTTGGTCATAGCAAATAGTTCACCATCAACCCAATTCTTATCTAGTCTTTTGTAACTCTCTGAAATTTGAATCCCAATGGGTACATTATCCTTCCATGCCGTAGGGTGCATGCTAGGAAACTTGTGAATGATATGAATGTACATATGGACTAATAATGACCCAAACCTAAATGCTTTAGATTTATCTTTCTTTATGGCCTTTAAATTTTCTAGGAACTGTTGTGCTAGAATTTTGCAAAGGTTATACTTCTTGTTTTCCTTGACCATCCTATAGGCCATCATTACAACTCCAGCAAAAACTGAGTTAGGTCTGCTAATATAAAATAATTTGTAGCCCAAAAATATTGCTACCAACCTAACATCTTGCTGAAAGATGTCATTGACTATCATCGCCCTCTTATCCCACTTGGAATGGGTTAGGTTTTTCTGCATGTTTCCTTAGGTTCTTTTCTACAACTCGAAGAGCTCCTTCATTATCAAGACCTGTTATATCATGGATCATTTGTGCACATATCTTCACTGATTGTTCTCCAATCCAAACGAACTGATCATGTATCTTACTGAGGATAATCTTGAACCATTTTGTCTCCGTGAATTCCATGAGTAGGTGTTTGAACTCTTCTACCATAGATCCATCTGCTTCTATCATAGAATCCAATTCACTGTAAATGTTTACATCTCCAATGATTTCATACATGCAATACGCCCTAATGTCTTCAACATGCAATTCGTCGACAGGGGTTTGTGAAAATGCTCCTTCCGGATCATCCTCACAAGACTTAAATGGATGTCTCTTAAACTTATACCTAGGTCTATCGAGAACATCATAAACTATTGGTGCATCCATAACTTCTCAATGAGTATAGGTCTAAATACCTTTAATGCGCTAAAATCCGGATCTCTGCTTCATGCGATCACACAATCTCTTTGCTAGATGATTTGAAATACTTCACAATTCTGCTCTCCTTAGTCGTTGATCAACAAACGGTGTAGAAATGATATCTTCCAAACCTTTTTATCCTTCGCAAGTTGAGTAAGTGCATTAAACACAAGTAGCTCAACTTCGCATCCCGTCTAGTCAACACAAAACTCGCACACACGAAAAATGAATCTCCAAGTCCTGCGCTCTCATCCACAGACTCCACAGTGTCTACACACACCATACCTAAGATCACGTGAGGTTACTCCACA